>LJJS01000470.1:0-21047 GCA_001447215.1 Diaporthe aspalathi
CCTTAGCACCCAGGCGCCGGAAGGCGCCAGGCTGCTATTCCCACAAATTAAATATTAATAAAAACTTTAATAAAAAAAGCTTTTATTAAAAAATAAAAAATATAAAAAAGATTTTTTACTTTATTAACTAATTAGCTAATTAATATTTATTAAATTTAAAAATTAAGTTATTTTTATTAAAATAAAATTAAAATAAATAAATAGATTTTAAATTTATAAATTAAATAAATAATAAAATAAATTAATTATAAAATTTAAAATTAATTAAATCTTATTATAAATATATAAATTATATATTAATAAGCTATTAAATTAATAAATAATAATAATTATATAATAATATATTATTAATAAATAATTTATTAATTAAAAAAAGTTTATTATTAAATTAAAAAGTTTATAAAATATTATTATTATTATAATTTAATTTTTATATTTAAGCTAAGTTATTAAGGGGATTTATAAATAAAATGAGTATATATTAGGTTTTATGCTTGTTTTGTTTATGTTTTAAGCTAAAGGCCGAAGGGCTGAGAGCTATCTACTGTAGCAATACCTGTTGGTCTGTGCGTCGGCACCTTTCTGACAGATGTAGTCCGGCCAATGTCCCGGCGTGCCAAGGGACTCCCTGACTGCCCCGAGTCTGGCGGCCGTTTCGAAGTTTTCTAAGTCCCCGGCGGCGGCGGCGTAGGCCCATTCCAGCACCAAAATCAGACGGGACCTGTGACGATCTGTCTCGTCACTTTGGCATTTCCCCAGGTTTTGACCCCACCTTCCAATCAGGCCAGGTCCATCAGGGGTCCAGCTGCTTAGCGACTGCGGGGAACGCCAAAAGACCGAGGTACGTACCTGACGTGGTACAGTACATACCTGGCTGCTTATATCCATCATATTTGTTGTATATATGCGAGATGAAAGCTGCCTATACGCATCATGCTTGTCCAACAGTTGTCATGCTGCTGGGGTTGCACTGGGTTTGAGAGCAGAGTTGCACCTCAACTCACTGCCTTTGTTACTACCTCTCTCTCAGGTACTAGGGAAGAATTGTTGCCGCGGCATCTCTGGCCGAGATCTCCAACACAGGTTTGTTTGGTGGCTCGCAATGCAGCCAAGTGCGCATGCAGCCTCTCCCTCCTTCTAAAGCCCAACATGGCTTCCCTTCCGTGCGCCCGCTTGATACAACCTAAGGCGCACACCACCCTTTTTGGGTATTGACTGATCCCAAACGGCCAACTGTCGCGAGGGCCCCTTCCCCTCCCTCCCAGCCTGCCTCAAAACCGTCCTCTCCCCTTCATTCTTCTTCTAGCCATATCCGTTCCTTTCTCTCCTCAACCGCATCAAGTTTCAAACTTTCCCCCTCTTCTCTTTCATTACTATACGCCATTCGATTGCCTGCTATCAAGCCGACCACGCCGAAGTGGGTTCATCTCCGTTCTGCGGCTATAAACCATCCGGCTATCGGAGCCAGATCCCAGCTCGCCTCACGGCCGGCCCACTTCTTTTTTGCGACGATAGTGCCGAGATCTGCGAGACGGAGAAACCGTCGGCTGCGACCCTCGGCGCCTCGCTGCTGTTATTACTGTCGACTGTCGCTGCGGACCAGAGAGATCTGCGCTGCGCTTGCTGAACCTCTGGTGCTAGAGTGCTACAGTGCTAGACCAGTCCTGCATCTCCCTCCTCCTCCTCCTCTCGGTCCCAAGACTCTCGCAACCTCGGCTCTGGAGCTGCTGTACCACGCGAGACCTACCTGCGCCTTCCACCTTGCTCCCTGCAAGCCTCTCTTCTCTCTCTAGCTGCGGTCCCCCACCCTCCAAGACGCCCACCATGCGTCCCGCAGCCGCAGCAGCGACTCTCCGTCGCACGGCATTCGCCTCTGCTCGCCCCAGCTTCAGGCGCTCTCCGGTCGCACAAGCAGCTACTGCGCTCAAGGTCGCAGACATAACGCGCACAATGGCGACCGCCTCCAAGATCAAGGTCAAGAACCCCGTCGTTGAGCTGGATGGCGACGAGATGACCCGCATCATCTGGGAGGACATCAAGAACAAGTTCATCCACCCCTACCTGGACATCGACCTCAAGTACTATGACCTGGGCCTCGAGTACCGTGACAAGACCGACGACAAGGTCACTGTCGACGCCGCAGAGGCAATCCAGAAGTACAGCGTCGGTGTCAAGTGTGCCACCATCACCCCTGACGAGCAGCGTGTGGAGGAATTCAAGCTCAAGAAAAGTGAGTCTGCCCGCCGCCGCCGAAGCGCGGAAACGTGCCGTGGACTCGCGTGACTGATCAGCGCTCAGTGTGGCTCTCCCCCAACGGCACAATCCGAAACATTCTGGGCGGCACTGTCTTCCGCGAGTCCATCATCATCCCCCGCATTCCGCGACTCATCCCCGGCTGGGAGAAGCCAATTGTCATCGGCCGCCACGCTTTCGGCGACCAGTACCGCGCAAAGGACCGCGTCATCCCCGGCCCCGGGAAGCTCTCCATGGTCTACACCCCTGCCAACGGCGGCGCCCCCGAGGAGATCGAGGTCTACGACTTCAAGAACGGCGGCGGCGTTGCCCAGACCCAGTACAACACGGACGATAGCATCACCGGTTTCGCACACTCGAGCTTCAAGATCGCCCTTGACCAGGGCCTGCCGCTGTACATGAGTACCAAGAACACCATCCTCAAGAAGTACGATGGCCGCTTCAAGGACATCTTCCAGGAGCTGTATGACACGCAGTACAAGCCCGAGTTTGAGAAGAAGGGCATCTGGTACGAGCACCGCCTGATCGACGATATGGTGGCTCAGATGATCAAGAGCAAGGGCGGATACGTCATGGCTCTGAAGAGTAAGTGACATCACCCCGCACCTGCTCGGGATTACACCGTGGCTTTTTATTTTGGGGGACGGCCTCAACTCACACTTTGCACAGACTACGACGGTGACGTGCAGTCTGATATTGTCGCCCAAGGTTTCGGTTCCCTGGGTCTCATGACCTCTGTGCTCATCACCCCTGACGGCAAGACCTTCGAGTCCGAGGCCGCCCACGGCACAGTCACCAGGCACTACCGCGAGCACCAGAAGGGCAACCCCACTTCGACCAACCCAATCGCCTCCATCTTCGCATGGACTCGTGGCCTGGCCAAGCGCGGGCAGCTGGATGGCACCCCCGAGGTGGTCGCTTTCGCCGAGAGCCTGGAGCAAGCCTGTATCGACACCGTGGACAAGGATGGCATCATGACCAAGGACCTGGCACTGGCCTGTGGAAAGGGCCAGGATCATGTGACGACCACCGAGTACCTCAATGCCGTCGAGAGGAGGATGAAGGGTCTGCTGAAGCAGAAGCTGTGACGAGGACCAGTCGCAGGAATTCCCAATCCGAAGAGATCGACCTCGTCTGCTCCACTGGGATTGTTCATGCATAATGAATGCCAACAAAAAAAAAAGAGAGAGGAACTCAGAGCTGTGTTGTGTTGTGCCGGAGCTCACAAGGCCCCCCTGATGCCGAATGAGTCGGCTTGAGCTGGATCATGTTCTTTTCGGGATCGAGGGAGGTGATATTGCCAAGCATTACCGGGAGGAGCGTCTCTTCCTTTTACCTTTGTTCTTGCATAGTCCTCCTCCTTTTCATCCGCTTTCGAGAACCTTGTTCCGCATCTCATGTCACGTATGTGCTGCTGCATTGCCGACGAGCTGATACCTGTGCTGCGAGACCCACCAGAATCAAGACAGAGAAGACGTGATACAAGGGATATAAACAAGACGTTGACGGATAAAATCTGTTGCACACGTGTTGCAGTACATACATACATAAATACAGTATCTGCGAGCGCAGCTAGGTGCTGACATTGTGGGAGGGCCTCTCGGTGTCACCGAGGTCGCACACTCACTAACAATCGCCCTGTCGAGCCCAGTGATCCAATCAATCTTGCGCGCGGGGCCTGCTGCGTCCACCGTCCGTAGCTTTGACATCACACGTGTCGTCCCTGTTGTTATCATTCTCGTACGAATATACGGGTTGCCACAATCCCAATTCATAGAATTATCCTCAGACACCGCACGACCTTCTCGCGGAGGCTTGGGCGAGAACGAGGGTGTATGAGAGGTGGTAAGGGACCAGATGCTGATTTTGCAGTTCCGATGGGGTAAACTCAACCGCTCAACGCGGCATGTAAGTCGTGGATTGTGGGCACGCACGGTATGGTGGATTCAACTGTCTCCGAATTGAAAATGTTCCCTCCCGGCATTGGATCCTGTAAAGACAAGCTCTACCTTTCTACAGTGCACTGCTTGACGATCATGTCTCCGCGCGCGCATCCCCCATACCTCCCAGGCAGAGTAAAACATACACTTGCTCTGTTCCTCTCTCTGGCTGTTGGCTTTTCCGAGCAAGATCTGGACCGTCTAATCCTCCATGTCCGCCTCGGCGTCTACTGACGCCGTCTCGGTCGCGTCGGCCTCGTCCCTCATCCTCGCCGCCCTCTTCCCCAGCGAGATGTCGGCTTTCCCGGAAGCCTCGATGCTGTCGTCCGGACCTGCACCGCCCGCCGATGTCAAGCTGACAGAGTTATTCTTATTCCTTCTCTTTGTCGGCCTGCGGCTTGATCCCCCCTTAGGGCGATAGCCTGTGTCGTCGTCCATGACAACGCGCTTGCGCTTGCCCTTGATGGCGGATGACCTAGCATTTGCGGCCTGGAAGCCGAGGTCGTCGTCCAGGTCATACATGCTCTCGTCCATGGACTGCCTCTTGACCTTGCCAGACGCGGCGGCCTTTGCCCTCTTAGGTGCCCGCTCAGCCTTAGGTGCCCGCTCGCCCTTAACGCGCCCTGACCCCAGGCTTGCCCTTCCGCCCTCGCCGCTCGCTTTACGGCCCGCACTGGTCATCTTCCTGGCAGGAGTCCGGGTTTCTTCGTCATCATCATCGTCGTCCACCGCGCGATGAGCCTTGCGGGCTTGCTTCTCGCCGCTGTGGCCCCGCTCCTTCTTCTCCTCCCCGGTCTCATTATCTTGCAGGAAGGTCTTGGGTGCATTCTTCCGAAGCCAGTTGTACACGCTCACTGGGTTCCGTAGCGCAAAATCTCGACTCGTGGTGCTGATGCTGCTGGCACCGGCAGCCGACGTGTCTTTGATGTTGGACGGCGCTGAAGAGGGAGTGGCGCCTCGGGTCGATGCCGAATGGCCGCCAGCGCCAATCTCTCTTGCCAGAGGCGCGAGCGTGGGGAGCATCTCGACGTCCTCACCGCGCTCCTCGGCTTCAGCCTTGGCTTGCATGTCAACCTCCCACAGGTAGTTGTCGATGTCATCAGCGGTCAGGAAGGATGGCGGGTGCTGCTGATGGTTGGCCTCGGCAGCGGGCGAGTCGATGCCAGTCACAAGATCGGCCGCAAGCTCGGGCAGGCGTTCAGCAGTGGCAGCGAAATCAAGATGCGGAGTGTCCTTGATGAGGTCCTTGAGTGCTTTGGCGGGGCGAGGACCAGGCCGAGGCTCCCTGTCAATGTCCAGGATAAAGCCTTCCTCGGCATCGGAAGGAATGTCGAGACTGACATCAATACGCTTCTCTGGGGGGATCTGTGGTCGATTGTTGATGTCCGTGAGGAGATCAAGGAGGCGACTGCACGGATGTTAGCAGGACAAGTTGCACTTGACGGGGTAGATGTAGGGGCAGACGCACTCATTGTAGATGGCCAACTGCTTGATCTTCCTCATGGCCTTGACTTCTTGCTGATAGAGATCCTCGCCCTGCGACATCTTCTGGTCGAACTTGATGCGCATCTTGCGGTACTTCTTCTTCCACGACTTGTAGGTGGGCTTCGCGTCGGCCATCCTGACATCGGGGCCGCCGTCTTCGTGTTTCATGTCGTCATCAGCAAGAGCCGAGTTGCTCCTTACGCGACTATTGGCGTCGGGATGCATTGTGCGGCGGCTGTCCGTGTTGAGGATGCTATCCTTTGTGATGGCGGACGTGGGATGCAGCCAAAGGGTCGCAGCAATCCGCGACGTCGGATCCCGGACGAGGCTCCTGGTGACAAGGTGTGGAGACTGGTGTCCAAAGGGTTTTGGCTGGATCAGATGACTTGAGGTGCTGCCTTCTGGTAGCTGGGAGTAGCTGCGCGGCTGTTGACGACGATGGTAGGTCTGACTGCAAAACGTGGTTTGGGAGGAAGAGAAAATGCCCGGCCAGGGAGGGCTTAGAAAGCTGGCTTGGCTGACTGACGGTGGGATTTGGTGTTGCGAGTGCGCCCCCGGGATTATTGCAGTATTCCAGTGCTATGAACACGCTACACACGACGCGGCAGGCCCGTCTCGCCTGGCATGGACTTGCCAGGCAGTAGCCCGATGTACCTCGACACGCCCAAATGCGGTCGAAGTACCTGCACCTGCTTGTAGCCGGGCTGTGGCCCAAGCTCCCCTGCAGGGCTGGAGAGCTCCACGTCCCGCGGCCCACCAGCCCGCGCGGGGGCGAATGAGCAGCAACTCAATTTTTGCTTGCCCATGGAATCGGATTTCAACATTGGGATCTCCAGCACTCTTCCTCCCTCGTATCAAACGTAGCAAATCCGCCAAAATTCAGTCCGCCAACCTCTTTGCCGTCTCTGCCCGGAACGTGTTCCGGCGCCTTTCCCTTCTCAAGATGGGCACCGAAAACGCCTCCAAACGCCTCAAGACCACCGACTCCTCGTCCGCCGTCACCATCGGCACCCACAATGGCCACTTCCACGCCGACGAGGCCCTGGCCGTCCACATGCTGCGCGCACACATCCCGCGCTACCACGGCGCGCGCCTGATCCGCACCCGCGACCCCAAGGTTCTCGAGACCTGCGACACCGTCGTGGACGTTGGCGGTGAGTACGACGCCGAGCGCCGCCGCTTCGACCACCACCAGCGCGGCTTCACCACTGTCTTCCCCGGCCGCAACACCAAGCTAAGCTCCGCCGGCCTGGTCTACATGCACTTCGGCAAGGAGATCATCGCCAGCAAGCGCGCCGACGCCGCCGCCGAGCCCAGCAACGTGGACCTGATCTACAACAAAGTGTACGAGTCATTCATCGAGGCCGTGGACGCCAACGACAACGGTGTGAGCGTGTACGACCCGGAGGGCATTGCCGCCGCGGGCCTGGAGAAGAGGTTCAGCGACGGCGGCTTCACGCTAGGCGCCATGGTGGGCCGGCTGAACCCCGACTGGAACGACCCTGTGCCCAGCGACCCGGCCGAGGCGCAGGCTGCCGAGGACGCGAAGTTCGTCGTAGCGAGCCAGCGCATCGGGGAGGAGTTCGACCGGGCACTTGGCTACTACGTCAATTCCTGGCTGCCGGCGCGCTCCGTGGTGGAGAAGGCCTTTGCGGAGAGGCCGCAGTACGACTCGCAGGGCAGGATAATGGTGCTGAGCCTCCAGAGCTGCCCGTGGAAGGACCACCTGTACGCCCTGGAGGAGGAGAACAGCGAGGCGGGCAAGGTGCTGTACGTCGTGTACCCGGAGAAGCCCACGCCCGACGCCAAGTGGAGGGTGCAGACGGTGCCGGTGACCAAGGACTCGTTCGAGAGCCGCAAGGCCCTGCCCAAGGAGTGGCGCGGCGTGAGGGACGAGGAGCTGGACAAGGTTTCTGGCGTGCCGGGGTGCGTCTTTGTCCACGCGGCTGGTTTCATTGGCGGGAACAAGACGTTCGAGGGCGCGCTCGAGCTCGCTAAGAAGGCGTTGGCTTAGGGACGGTAGGGCAATAGCGCCATGGTAGTCCAAAAATGTTTCCTGTGCCCTTCCTGGCTCGAGGCTTGAGGCATCATTGGAAGATGGCTCACATGGGCGTTTGGAGGGATTCATAAAAAAAAAAGGACACAGCTTTGGCTACAGCTAAATAGACAAAATCGGAAGCTACATGGTTTCATACACAGAATACCCATACGAGACCTTCTTTTCACGTGATACGACACTTTTGCGCCTGCTTGCCATAGTTCCAAGTGAGCTCGCGGCGTCCTTCATATTCCCCGCCGATCAATCTGGGAGGGTTGCCGCTAAACAGACTCCATATTTCTGCCCTCGGAAATTTCAAAGACGCCATGCCAACACACGCAAGCACGGTGACAGACATAGGAAACCAAAGGCATGATGCTGTAGCGAATGCAATGTGCGTAGGTATACACACCAAGTGGATCAAGAATCAAGAAAATCAAGAAACCGGCCGGTTCAATACACCTGAGCGTGTCTGTCATCCATTTCTCGACAATTTGCCCTGGTTTCCCGCTATCCCCTCTCAACGCCTTACACCCCGGTTCTGTCATCAGGACGTACAAAAATAACACAGATATCTGCCCCGCGCGATAACGAAATTGTATTCGAGCGCCCGTTCAAACAAGAAAGCCTCGGAGAAAGACCATAAGAGACTTTGTGCAGTAAGGAACCGGAAAAATGGACGAACGGAAGTAAGAAGTAGTTGATGAGCCGTGCAGAGGTCAGTGACTGTTGCGGTCGTGTGTTGGCGCCCAACGAGGATCAATTCACACAAGGCACAGCCACCCTGGCTCCACCGCCGCAGCCCACCATCAGCTCCTGCGTGGCCCACGCTCACGACCTGATGGGGATGCCCTGCTGGGCGGCCTCGGCGGCGTTCTCCTTGTTGTCGGGGTCCTCGTCGGCGCTCGTCTCGCGGACGAGGCCGCTGGAGCTCTCCTTGGCGGGACTCCCGGCCAGGCCGCCAATGACGCCGGCGCCGACGCCCGAAGCGCCCGAGATGCTGCCGCTCTTTGTGAGCCCGGGAGGGGTGGCGGTGGCGGGCCCGCCGACGCCGTTGCTGCTGCTCCCGCCGCTGTTGTGGGGGATGTTCTCGGGAACGGGGTGCTGGCTGCCGACGGTGCCCGTGTCGACGCCGTCGCCCTTGCCGGCCTTGGACATGGCGTAGTCGCCGCTGTCGAAGTACTTGCGCTCCTTGAGGTGCTTGGCGAAGTGGTCGGAGCGCGAGGGGAGCTTGCCGTACAGGCGGAAGAGGCGCTGCTCCTCGGGGGTGAGGGACTGTGGGTGGGTGGGCGCCGGGGTCAGCAGGTGCCAGTGCGGTTTTGTGCTTCCTCCTTCGGATATACTGGCAGGGGAGGGGGGGAGGAGAACTTACGCTCACGTCGATCTTGTTCTTCTGGAGGGGGTTCATGGCGGGCTCTGGTAGATGTTGGTGGGAGAGGAGGTGGGAGAGGAGGTGGGGTGGTTTGGGAGCGGCAATGCGGTTCTGCACCGAGACAACGCCGGTGATGTATGTACTGCTGGACTGGTGCAAGGTCGGGTATCGAAGCCTGGAGTGCTCGGTAGGGTGAAAAAAAAGGGTTTGATGGTATGATCACAGGGTTGAAGAAGGGTCCAAGGTTTGGTCAGGGAGGAAGTAGAAGTGGATGTGGGAGAAGTAAACGGGGTGGTTCTTTTTGGGGCCCAAAGCAGGTGTGCAGCCACACTCTGTGTGGTTGTGGTGGTCCCCCTCACTTGGCCCAGGCTAAGGGACAGCCGTGAAAGCGGGCGCGGGTGAGGAGAGTCACCCTCTCTGCTGCTGCACCCACTTCCGGTTTGGACGTGCGCGTCGAGCTTGAGCTGGCTGTTGACCACCTGCTTGGCTGGGCAGGTAGTAGGTGGGGGAGGGGCTTGGATGGGACTCGCGGTATGCAGCTGCAGTGCCAAGGTTAAGTTTCCAAGTACCACTGCAACTGAGACCAATGTTGATTCGATAGGTCTCGGTCTTTTTCATATTTGTTTTTCCCCTTTCTTTCTCTGGGGTCTCGAAAAGCAGCATTTCTTTTGGACCCATCCTAGCATAATAACGTCCAACCCTGACCTATGTCGGTATATTTCCTCTTCGTATAGACAGAACCACTCAGACCTCGTTGCTCCGGAACCTGCTTGGGCGCTGCATTATCGGCCGGCCGGACGCCGTGTTATCGACAACCTTCCTGCCCAATGGCCAGCTGGTGACGAACCCACCAGGCCCACTATTATTCATGCCTTTCCAACGAGAGACATTTGTCGTCACCACACCAGCCACCTTCAGCATGGGCACCTGCGCGTCCGGGCATCTGGCATCCAATCCATCCTGTTTGTGCCATGGAAACATGCCCGAGTCTACTGTGCATAATGCTGTGACTCATCAACGATATTATAAAATGCAATTGCCAGTCATCCTGAGCACAGCCAAATGCACTATACCAGGTTACCTCCAGGAACCTGGGGCCAGCCTTCTAATTTTTATAAGCCGCAGCCTTATTGTGGGTGCTTAGCTCCGTTGTGAGTGCTTAGTCACTTAGCACTCTGTCTGCTATTCTTTCCGGTTTATATAAATATCCATATCTATCATTAAGAGCCGTCTGTCAATGAATAAAAGAATGAAATAAATTGATATTATGGTTGAAGAGGCTTCTAGACCCTTTTGAGGCTGCAACATTTATTGCAACAAGGTATGTATTGAATAATCATAACGCCTTGGATATTCCTGTCTATTGATGGTTCCCTTTTGAGTGCGGTCGATCCTTTGCCCATGTGCCGGCAAAGCCGTGTTTCACCAAGGCCGCATCTGGCGTAGAGCCATCAGCAGTTGAGTGTGAATGAGGTTGGCCCATCCCGAATCCATCTATTGTCAAAACCAGGACATCTCCTATGAGCTTCGGCTCAATCAGACCGGACAGTTGTTTCGGCTCTGTGAAAGTCGGATCAACCTTGCGAAGGTAATCGAAAACCACATCTGACCAAGCTGAAGGTCCAGTGGTGGTGACAACTTCCTGCTGAGAATTAGTCTCATCAAAACTCTCAAGGCCGACTGTCTGCGCAAAGTCTGAGGACGATCATGTTTCGTTGCGCGGAGAGTGAAAGGTACTCATGGGGATGAAAGCTCAGAGGAAATGCGAGAGGGTATGATGAAGACGGCGCGATTTTTCAACGTACATGACCGGTGGGATCGAGATCCGTTATCGACTCTTGTCGAGCAGCAGCTAAAGCTGTAATTCTCTCAACAGACATCATGGCGGCTTTCTTGAACAGTGGGTGCCCCGCGGCGCCAGCGAGAGTCCATTGACAGAACTGAGCCTCGTGCGTCATGTCAGAGGGCCCATTGTCAAACGCAGGCCACGGGTCACCACCCATCTGGTCCCACTCAATGCCAACAATAGCCCCAACTTGTCCTCTAAAATGCTCAGGCACCCAAGCATCCACCGGCTTGAAGGTCCAGGTGTCCAAGTCGGAATATATGCCCCCTTCGATCCAAAGAATAAGGTATCGAAGGAGGTCTGTCTTCAAGCCCGGGTTCCGTAACGCAAAGTATGTATCCATAATGAGCTTGTCGTGAGAGAAGTGCTTGGTGACGAAGTCATCGCCGGATGGAAGCCCGATTCCCATCAATTTGTATTGGTAACCCGGGTTCAAGCCAATCCAGGATCTCGTATCGTGGAGGATGTCTAGATTTGTTGAATGCGGATATTCTAATGTTGAATCTCTCGGGTTGAAGAAAATTTGCCATATCTTTCTGGGGAAAGGTGAGTTGTATGCATCTTTGTCTTGAACATGTTCGGGCCGAACTTGGGAGACCATCAACATCGCCACGTAGTCCGGGGAAATGAGAGACAGCATCCCGAACACGACGAGAACAACAAGCACAAGAGATATCCCGAGTCCCTTTCTGGACCCAGACCGTAGTATTTGTGAAAGCATGTTTATAGGAGATGAAATAAAGGCTGAATGATGTACAAGAGAAAATGTAAATAAAACAGGTGGAAGTTCGTAGATGACGATGGGGAGAAAGAGAAAACACCAACCCGAGGAGCACGCCAAGATTTTTGGACTCTACTGTTGGTTCTAAAGTATCCACACATACCTAGGTAGCTTTTTCCACACAAGGCCTACGCTGACCCTCTCTCCCCTGGTAAATTCCCTCCAATTTGCTCGCTAAGGGAGCTGGAAGTTATCCGTGGTCCCACTGCACCCAATCTTGTGGAGTTCAGCGGCAGCCTCGACTTGACTAGGATCCGGCGCCTAAATCCTTGTTCCGCGCCTCACGATAGAAACCGGTAACCTCGGATCATTAGTTGAATGCAGGACCGTCGAGATGTTATAAGCTTAGATTTTTACTTATCAATTGACCGCATGCAGCATATTCAGATGGGACATCTGTAGAGGTTGGCGTTGTGGGACTGCATAGTGTCGTCGAGCCCCCAATAATCATGTGCCCACCACGGCTCGGTACAGTCTCTTCTATGCTCTGGAGCCTTCTCACCGATCAGCGCGAGTCGTTCCTATTCGGTGGCGTAGGACACTGTTGGATGCAAGCGAGGACAGTATCCTCCAGGGATCGCAGGGTAATTTCCGCAAACTGCACATTTTCCCCACTGAATCTGCCTGTTGGTAGTTCCAACGTCGAGCTCGGCAAATGATAAACTCAGCCACTGTTTTGAAGCGATTCCGAATCGAATCCTTCAAAAACGGATATTGAGCGGTTGCGTTGATACACTCTGGTCTCCCAGCTTGATGTGGGAAGAATCGACTTCCCTGCCTAAAGCTTGGGTGCTCGACCACTTTCCTTTCCATTTTACCACATATGCACTCATTGCTTGTCCTTCCGTTATCTCAATCTCCAATCCGCCTTGGAGCGTGAACGTCCATCTCGCTGCGTCCCTACACGGCGCACGGCTGCAAAAAGAATGAAACCCACAGTCTCTGCAAGATTGGGCTGTTGGGCGGCTTCATTGAGTGCGGTTCGCTCGCAGGACACGTGTCACCAAGCGTTATCTCTGACTGTAGGCAATGTCACACTTTCCAATGGTCAAACAGCGAGAGGCGCGGCGGTGGGAGTAGGAACTCCATCCCAACCCATGGCGTTTTTACCGCAGATGTAAGCTCAGGCCCTTTCATCATGTCATCTTCTTCACTCAAAGCCACTTGCTGACATCTGGATATCCACGTAAAGACCCTTGAACAACTCCTTCGTTTACGGCACAAGCGGCTATTGCAATAGTATTACCACGGGGTGGGAGGTCGATGGTTGTACAACGTTCCGAGGTGGGGCCTACGACTCCGCTGCCTCGACGACGATGCAAGACAAAGATACTCCTGCCTTCGCTTCCGACTCGTCCGAAAGCGTCAACCTTCCGGAACTCAAAAGGATATCGGACACAGTGAATCTCGATTCGAATTTTACTCTCGAGAACTTTCCTATTGGAATAGTGCAGGGGGACTGGGGAGGGCAAGGCTACTATCCCCAAGCAGCCTTAGGACTCGGGCCGAATTCTACGTTGCTATCGACACTGGTTGACTCTGGCACTATTGCTTCGCGGACGTGGTCATGGTTCTGGGGACTGAGTGGTTCGCCGTCCAGCGACTCGACACAATCCCAGATCGACGGTAGTCTTGTCCTCGGCGGCTATGACAAAGCCAAAGTCGACGGAGAAGGTCACAAACAGGGCATCATGACAGGCTCAGGTCGCTGCAACGCGGGGCTATTTGTCACATTGACCGACGTCATTCTGAACTGGGTAGACGGCACCTCTTCCAGCCTCTTTCCCGACGACGACACGTCCTCCCTTTTGGCTGCATGCATTGACCCCTCATACCCAGCGCTGGCAACTATACCACTGAGTCCATACTGGAGTAACTTCCAAACTATCACGGATGCAAAGGTCACTGGCCACTCCAAGGGCTTACAGTGGTACAATATGTTGTATGAGGGGGGTGAAACGCCGTAAGTCTCCAGAGACCTTGCGCATATAATCTACCGTGTTGAGTACTGACCTGTGCATAATCAGATTTACTGGAGACGTCACACTGCAATTCGCTTCGGGGCTGTCAATTCGGGTCGACAACACCCAATTCATCGGACCAGATGTCAACATCGATAAGACCACGGGGGCTCTGACAACTAACAACTCTGCGCCTGACGTCGTCGCCTTCATCGCTCTGACGAGTACCAACGCCAACGATGTTATCCGCATCGGGCGCAATTTTTTCTCGGCAGCATACCTCATGGTGAATTATGATGCAGGCGAATTCACAGTGTGGCCCACTGCGCAAAACATAACGCCAAGCCAGAACCTGGTCGCTGTCGACACATCTGGCGCAGACCTTGACGATCTGTGTTCCTCGGACCAGATATCCACTGTGACTGCAGGAGGGTCAAATGGCACGAGCGGCCCAAGTACTGCGCCTACCGACTCTGGTATCGCCCCCTCTTCAGGCAGTGCTCCTTCGACCAATGTACCTGCCATCGCTGGAGGTGTCGTCGGTGGTGTAGTAGGGATCGCCTCCATTTCCGCTCTCATTATCTGTTTCACTGTGGGACGGAGGAAGGCAAAGAGAGGATCAGGCGCGGCTGAGCTTCATGATTATATACCCGCAGGACGTAATTCGTCGAGTCCTAGGGGCAGTCGCGCTTCGAACGAGCTCATTCTTGTCGAGACAGCAGGAGCTCAAGCGCAAACTTTGCATGAACTTGCACCAGAATGCAAATCCTATTATGAACTTGCGTCCAGAGGGAGGGCATTCGAAAGGGGAGACTTGCGTGGAGAACATGGTGTTGATTGTGAGACTCCGAGGTTTGAATTGGCGGACAATACGGTCAGGCACCAGATTTAGGCGGCGTGAGGTCATTCAGCCCGGCATCGTAATACGGATGATTTTGGTCAGGAACCAAGTACATACGGGTGGGGAGTACAGCATCCATTGATGACCTTTGTACTCGCCGAAGGAGATTCGAAGACTTTGAAAAGTGACCGTGATTTAGACACTTGAAACCACAAGACTTGTTAATTGAAGATACAGTTGACTTTCTCAGGCCACTTTGTCATAATGCTTTGGATTGTTGCTGGTGGCATGTTGAATATAGTTGACCCTCGGGGCATCGCGAGACCAGGACATTGATGCCAACCAATACGTGAGGACAGCATACCTCTTCTCTGAACCTATTTGCGCCTGCCTTTGGCCCCCCGTAGTATCTTCTCGAGCTACTAGAGCATGTACCGTCTCAAAAACCTCGGCAGCTGTTTTAAAGCCCTACCAGTGGCCTTCTCGAACAGCAAGGAATCACTGCTAGGAGTAGGAAGCTGCTGATCGTCGTCTTCGATCGCCTTCCGGTACAACCCCGCACGATGTTCCTAAGCAGTCGTAAATGCATGCAAGCTTACTCGCCGGATGAAGCACATTACGTTTGGTTGAAATTCAAGATACTACTATTACGGATCGAGATCGCCAACATCGCAGGTGCCTTCATAGCGCGGTCCGGGACATGCTGCTTGGAGTTTCTTATGGTACATCTCATACTAGCACTGGGCGGATATACGCAAGGGCCATCACTCTCAATGATGTTTCAGGAACTTTCTATCTGACACACCACATGAACCCAGAGATGACTGCCGCTTTTGTCGCCCGACACCAAATGGTAAGGTGGATCGCAAGACAGCATTGGAGTCGTACCCGAATGCTTATTGCGACAAGAAATCATGCAAACTACGGTAAGCGGACTCCAATATTTAGCGAGAGCAGAGCTAAAATTTCACAAGGCAAATATCTCGGGGGAGTAAGGGAGTGAAGCATTTGACCTATCCTATATCCTTATAGACGGATTTCTTCAAAATCTCACAATTGGCGAGACCTCACTCTAGACTGCTACATTTGGAGTGTTCAATTTCAAGATGCAAGGACAAGCATTGAGGATTACTGAACCACCAATTACAAGGCATCTATATAAAGATTACACCGTTGATGCGCAGTGGATATGTTGTGATCATACGATTGATTGGTAAAGTCAACCCACCACCTAGGTAGGTTACCACCTGGTTAGTTACTCAATATTCTCGCCCGACCCCGACCGTGCTGCGTTTTGGCTGCAAATTAACCACTCTCAAGACAGTATCCTGTTCAGTAGTCAATTGGCAGAGCAGTTCCCTGCGCAGATGCAATCTCTATACGCAGCATACAGCAGCACAGCAAACGCCTGGGCCTCAGGGCTTGGGCCGTTGTATGCTGTGTTTTGGGTGTAACTGTACGGGTTCGCGACCGGCGCCAGCTGCCCATTTGCCGATACCGTCTTCACGACGGCCTTTCTCCATGCGTCCGCTGCCCCGAGGTACTTGGGCGTGGCGAACGTATCCGGCGCCAGCACAGCAAGCCGGTAGACTGATGCGGCCAGCGCAGCCGTCCCGGCTGCCTCGGGGAAGGTGCTGCTCGTCGTTATGTCTATTATGCCTCAGTAAGCTGAAAGTAATGGTTTAGGCTGCCGCAGCCAGGGGAACAGGGGTAGTATAAAAATGACGCCCAGTACGAATGGGGAGACTCTGGATGGGAAGTATGCTCACAATTCCGAAACAGCCCGCTTCCGGTTAAAGGCCCGACAGAAATGGCACCATCGATTATTTCCTTCGCCCACTGGACCAGGCTTTGCCTCTCGGCCGTCCAACCTGCGCTCGTGGGCCAGTGTTTCACAGTGGCCAGGACCCGTGTGATGCCGTTGGCCGTCCAGCCGTTTCCCGTGCTCCACGTGCCGGCGTCGGTGCGCGACCCGGCGATGTGCTTCCAAAGGCCTGTGGACTTGTCCTGGAGGACGTCGCGGTACAAGCCAATCTGCTTGACTGCCGTCCGCAGAAGGTCCTGGTTGCCAGTTGCGACCGCCTGGTAGGCCAGCGTTGGTGGAACCATGTAGATGAAATCAGACCAAAGCATGGTCGCGTCGTAACGGTGGCTTATGGCCCCGTTAGAGTACCTTGGGACGTTGTTCAGGAGCTCGTTCACTTGCCGCGTCGCCGCGTTGGTGTAGGTAGATGAGTCGGATTGGCCGAGCATGATCGCGGCAACCCCAAGTGAGGCAGGATCCCCTGCACTGACTGTTCTACTGTCAGCCTTATGTATTGAATGGGGGCGTTTTCTGGGGGAATGATTGTGTACCTCCTTTAGCAGTCAGGGTGTTCCCGGAAGTCATGATCTTGCTCTTGGCGTAACTTGTCGACGTGGTTTTCTTATTCGGGATCTTGCCCCCTGGGAATCCACTGTCGCTGTACACCGATACTTCAGGGTCATAAAGCTCCAAGAGAGCCTGTGCATTAGTTCCCCATTCCCAGTTTGACTTGGCTTTGGACGTGGCGATCGCCTGCACTGCCGTTGGGCTGAACCCGATGTCGACCGTGCGAGTACAGACCGATTGAGTCAATACGCTGGCGGCCATGAACGAGGCTACAAAGAGCTGAGAATACATCGTGTACCTTTTGATTTTTTTTTCGCGTGCCTTGACACTTCAAAGGATTTCCAGTATTCGAAGGAGACAGGAAGACTAACGAATTCGGCGGGCCATCTATAGTACATGCGTCTCATAAGAGTAGAGAAAGGGGTTATTATGGTGGACATAGTATCCAACACTTTCGCAGTGCTATCCTCTTTCTTCCTTCACGGAAGTTGTTCCGAGCAAGCAGGTGACTTCGAAGATTTAGGCCGACTGCGTGCAATTTATGGCGGTAATATAATTCCGTCTATTACTCACTTAGGTTCAGCCACTTGACCACGGGCTCGTGAGCAAACGCCTCCAAGCCTCATGGATTAGCCCGAACGTGTCACATCGTACCTAGGTATTTGTGATGGCAACATGTTGACCAGCGTAGCTTGAGGCGGGGTCTCAAGGCTGACCGTACTGATAGAGCTAGATATGCAGAAGATGGGCCAACTTCGGTGAATACTCGACCGAAAGTGGCGACTTGGCGGTGCTGTGCGTTTCTAATAGCTTATTGTTTGGTCTACTTCCCCCATGAATACACGAACGAGGCTGGAGTCGCCGCGTTGATGCAAACCTACTTAATTACTTATGTCCCGTGTCTTGGACGACCGAGAACGATTTTGGCATACGCTGCGAATTCTTTCCCGACCAAAAATTGTTCGAGCTGATCAAATTCGTCCATGGTGGTGCAAGTCTCCAGAGTGGATCTCAAGGGCACAACCCGACTGTGATCTCGGCGCTACTTGAGAACTATGGCCGATCCGCGGGAGGGCTAGAATACGCCTGAAACAAATCGGTCCCAAAGAAAGGTGGCACTAGTTCCTTGACTAATCAAAGTTCCATCTCTTTCAAGTGGGTTGATGGGCCAGTCTTCATGCGGCCTTCTTGAACATAAGGCTGAGGCTGGTAGAAGCAGCGGGAGGAGTCGTTGTTCTTTCTGCGTTGAGGCTGTTTTCCTGCCAGTAGTCTCATAGCACTCAATTGTGATGAAACTGAGTACTCTAAGTGTAATGTGCACATACCTGACAACTTAGAGTGATGATAAGAAAGCTACGTGTGTAGTTACGTTGCGCAGAAGCTGCAAGGGTATAATTTGAGAGCACGGATTTCGGGTCTGTTCCAGCCCGAGGACCCGAGCTGCTCTACTGTACTAGTGACTCTTCCTGTGCTAGAATGATGTCTTAACCTGGTGGGCTGTTACACCGGTGGGATCAGAGCGGCGGGGTCGCTACTATCAATTTCGGAAGTCACTTCCGGCTGTAATTGCGACGCCATCTCAGACATGATACTCGGATCATACTAGGTGTTAGTGCTCTTCTGGGATACCTGGTACAGTTGGGGGGGGGGGGGATGAAGACCCCTTTGCACTGAACCACATGAAGATTGAACATGGTGCCTTCAAGGCTGTTCAGCCGTGTATAGTTATCCAGGCGCTCGATCTTAGTTCCGGTCACCTCAGGCCTCGTCATGTAAGGATCCTGATCTTATGTCACAATGGAGCTTCGCAGCAGTGGGAAATCTGTATTTATTTAAATTTGGCGCTCATTTGCTCTACGTCTCGGGCATTTTGAGTGACTCCCGTCCTACTAATTGCAACTCAATTCACCACCCCCCCCCGACACCGAGCATGCCACAAGTCAGAAGGCTAAAGCTTGATTGCTCGAACTACGGAGCGTAATGTTCCGCTACAGTCTTACCTTCACAAGTTTCGTAAAAGACATGACAAGGAGGTGAGTTGATTTTTCTATAAATATAAGTGAGGAGTTCGAGCCAAGTGATTAGCAAGTATTAGTGATGGGTGCAGAAGCCAGCCTCGTCTCCGTTGCCAGACTTCTTTTGGGTTCTTTGATGATAACATTGAATATGAAAACGCATTCTTTCGCTGTGGTCGCCCTAGCCGCCTTCAGCCATGGCGCGCTGGCTGCGTTCGGTCTCACTTCTGGTAGCAGCTCGTACACCGTCGACACTGGAGGCGACCTGGTTTACGTTGTATCCAAGTAGGTCAATACTTCAAAGAGTGCTGGCTCAGATTGCTGACCATCCCAAGGTCCACTGGCGACATTACCAGCTTGAAATACAAAGGAGTCGAATATCAGGGCACGTCGAAGAACACCGCGATCAACTCTGGCCTGGGCGCCTCGACCGTGACTGGCGAGAATGTCAACGGGTACATCAAGATCACCGTGGCTTCCAGCGGTAACCCTGTCACTCAATACTATGTTGCCAAGAATGGCGATTCGACAATCTACATGGGAACCTACATCACGGGAGAGGTGAACCCCGGGGAACTTCGCTGGCTCGCCCGCCTACGGACGAATTTGCTTCCAAATGGCGTCCATGGCAATGTCGGCGATACGCGAGGCTGCACGGCTTTTGAGGGCAAGGACACTTTCAAGTGCTCCAATGGTCAGACGAGATGTAAAATGTACACGTCCGACAGATTCATCGACGACCGTGTCCATTGCGTCACGGGAAATGTGAGTCTCTCTGGTCAAATCATGGTGAAGTTCAAGCAGACTGACTTATCGTTTTAGAATGTGGCGCTCTGTATGATAATGCCCGGTGTTGCATATGAAACGTCCGCAGGTGGTCCATTCATGAGAGATATCAACGGTCAGACATCTGATGACGAGCAAGAGCTATATTGGTACATGAACAGTGGGCACGTACGGATAGAGCCGTGGAGACTCGGTCTCATGGGACCTTATGCCATGACCTTCACGTAAGTGAAACCTCGAATGTACGGCGACAATTCAGAAAAGAAAGCCTTGCTGACATTTGCGTCCCAAGAAATGGCGGTACACCGTCTGCAAACCTGGACACTTCATTCTTCGGGACTCTCAACATCAAGGGCTATGTACCCTCCAACCAACGTGGGTCTGTTTCCGGCGCTGCGTCCGGTGTGCCGTCGAGCTTCAAAAGCGTTTTGCACTGGTATAACAGTCAAGCTCAGTATTGGGCGTACGCCGATTCAGCCACTGGCGCGTACAAATCACCCCTGATGAAGCCCGGGACCTATACCATGAAGCTCTATAAGGGCGAATATGAGGTCTCTTCCGACTCGGTCACAGTCACTGGCGGTGCAACCGCGACGAAGAATATCTCCTCGAAAGAGGCTCAGCGCACCTCGATTTTCCGTATCGGAGAGTTTGATGGGGAGCCTTTCGAGCTGAAGAACGGGGACAAAATTACTCGCATGCATCCCTCTGATGTCCGCATGTCATCATGGAGCGGGGCCTACACTGTTGGAAGTTCGACTCCGAAGGATTTTCCAATGGCAATCTGGTCGAAACAAGGCAGCCCTGCAACTATCAACTTCAACCTGCAGTCATCACAGGTTAAAGAGTTAACACTGCACATCGGGACAACTTTGTCATTCAAGGGAGGTCGCCCTATTCCGAAGATTGGCAGCTGGACCGGAAAGGACCCGGGGGCACCAGTGAGTTCCAGCCATGCGATCTTGGCTGCTATGGCACGCTGTTTGACTGATCTTGCATCTAGAAACTCATCGACTCTCGTGGAGTCACCCGTGGTGCCTATCACGGCTACAACGAACAGTACACTTGGACCGTTCCGGCCAGTGCTTTGAAATCGGGGGCAAACACTCTGACCATCAGTGTGGGCGGTTCAGGTGATGCAACTTGGCTGAGCGCAAATTTCATTTTCGATGCCGTAGAGCTGTACTAGTCGGGGCTGGTTCGGCGATCTACTCTTGAGCAGACATTCGGCAAACTTATCGTGGGCCGTCTATCACCTTTGCAAGAAAAATCCATATGTAATCAGCTGTTGCTTGATATTAACATAAAACAAGTAACGTGGTTTACCACATACCCGCCAGTATCAGGTCCCCGCCACT
>LJJS01000471.1:0-28293 GCA_001447215.1 Diaporthe aspalathi
CACCAAAAGTCAGCCTGTTTAGACCAGCACTGCAACCACGCCAACCATTTAAAATTAATAAAATTAATTAAAAATAAGTAATTCAAAGCAGTTGGCACCAATTAGTGCTAAATTTAATTAATTATTTAGCCCTAGGCGGGTGCTAGGGTTAGCTAAAGTTAGGTAAAGTTAAAAAAATTAGCTACTTTTTAATACCGGCCACTCTCTGGTAAACTATATTAAAAGTTATTTTACTTTTTTAAAAAACAATTAAAATATATTTAAATCTATTGCTTAATTCTCACATATTATATATAAAAGTAAATATACCAATAGGCATTATAAAAGAAAACTAATAAATATTATGGAAGCCTTGTTCAGTAGACCAAAAGCAAAAGGTATGCGTCAGCCCGGAGTCGAACCGGGGGCCCATCGATGGCAACGATGGATTTTACCGCTAAACCACTGACGCTTTGATCCATACGGATTAATGTAAATAGCGCCCCATTACCTCTTATATAGTAATACTCTAAGTTCTGAAACCACTAACGTGTCTATTTGATGCTAAGCCTCATAGTAAACTTTTAAGAGGAGCATTATTAACTTAACCAGCAGGGCTATAATAGGAGTATTATATTTATTCCAGCAAAGAGCCTCAAGTGCCCGTTTAGAGACGGAACTAAGAGTAAGGTTGATCTGGGGCAGGGGGGTAACAGGCCTCCTGTTCAGAGTCTCCCTCTTGTCAGGCTGAGGTGAAGGTCATAGCACATCTGGGTCGGTGAAATTAATACATAGCAAACATCACATGCTATTTTCCAGGCTAGTCAACCTCACCAATGGGCGGCAAAGTTCTGTGGATATCGATGAAGGCGACTACCATGTCAATCTAATCTCATCATCTTACATCGCCACACGACTGCCGCTCCTCGCGAAGCGGTCTTCCAATCCCAAACAATTTCCAGTCTAAATCTAAAAACACCCGTAGGCCTGGGCCCATCAGCCAGCCCCTCACACCTGCCGCAATCGCACGTGGACCGTACCAGTACACAGGTCACAAGACTATGTCGAGACTCCCATCAGGCTGCAGGTATTTGCGAACGCCGTACCTCGGTGCCTCGATCCTGCGTTCTGTTAGCATCAATGGTGGCCATGACGACCAGGGGGCGGACTGTTTCTATCTCACGAGTATTCCAAGGTGCCGGTGCCCATGACACGGACTCCATCGATGAACGCCATCACGTCGTGGTTCAGCTCGGGGTCCGAGAGCGTCATTGCGTGGAGCTTTGCAGCAGCAGAATCAAGCCGTTCTCGGGAAGCGTGCATCTCGTTGATGAGATGCGGGACGACTCTGTCCAGGGTCATTCCCGTATTGTACAGAACGGGCACAAGGTTCACGACACAGTCCGTAGCCTGTGGCCGTGTCAGCCTCCAATCTCTCGGTACCTCTCGTTCTCGACTCTTCACCAAGTCCGTGGACTTACAATTTCCTTCTTGAGTGACAGGATGTCGTTGACACTGAAGCTCTCATTAGTACACTGTCTGTTGAATTTGTCAAGGAGGCGGGCGTACACAATGATGATGAAGTTGCACTCCTTGACAATGTTTTCCATCTCCGCTGAATCCATGATACACGCTGGCAGTTGCGTCTTTTGTGTGATCCTGCCAAAATTTGGTTAGTCAGATCTGTCTTGTTATTCATGGACTAGACGCGAGGCAACACACTCAAGCAGAAGAGTGAACATCCGTACGCCAGTCACGCCATAGCGGATGTTCATGTACTCGTCGTAGTTGGGAACCCGACCAGCCAGGCGCTCGACCTGCTCTAGCTTGTTGTGCTCGACGAAGTGCTCGATTTTTGAGTACATGCGGTGTCGTTGCTCTGGAAACCGCACTGTTAGATAACCAAGTAATATGAGAACGTGGGGCCTCTGACACAAACCTTCACCAAAGTTCTTGCAGAAGCGCTCCGCAAACTCCTTGAATAGCAGGCAAATGTCGTCGGGGCACTGCGGCTCCCGGCCCTGCGGCGAGAGCTGGAGATGGTATCTGAAGTAGGCGAGGGACTGGTTGCGCCAGACTTCCGCCTGCTGGAAGTTCGACGCGAGCATGTGTTCGTTTGTGTCGATCGTGTCGTCCCACACAAACAAGGCCACGGTGAATAGCATTGCGGTGTACAGGTCCTCCCAATCGGCGGACGGCCACCACAGCACAGAGAACAAGGCGAAGTCACTCCTCTTGAACTTGTTGCATCGCTTAGCATCAGTGACGCCTCTGTGTCAGTTACAGGAACAGTCAGCTGGGTACAAACAGGGACGGAGTGACAACGGGGATAGTACATCTCGAGAACGCGATCACATTCAGTTTGAAGGCGTCTGTAGTGGTGATTCCTTTCGCCAGAGGGCCAGGCACAGAAGCTCCTGGTCATATCCACACCGAATCTCTGGCCGCGTAGCTCGTTCGCGAGGGCTGTGTTCGGATCCATTGGATGCTCTGTTGTCTTCTCATCACGAGGCGGTTCCTTGGGGACCACGAAGGCACGCATGAGCAAGGAAAAGGCGAGACCCATGATGACGGCAGATGTGATCTTCGACGTTGAAGGCTGCAAGTCCTGGGTGGGGTTGGTAATGCATGGAAAGATCGATCACAGCAGCACACTGTCAGTCAGATGTCGAGGGTTACCATAATATATTCACCGAGGAATGGTGAAGTCACTGTGGGCTGTCAGACCTGCAGGCCACTTGCAGTGAATTCCAGCCACCGGTGAAGTCCCTTGCATATTTGAGATTCGTCACTTCTCGACCTATTCACTTTGTTGCTTATTCGAACAATGTCATCGGGATTGGTGGTTGACCCAGCAGCATTCACTGTGTGCCTAGGTAGCACCCTGGTTGCAACTCTGCACATGTGGCTTAGTCTGCTGCTACTGCTGCTTCAAGTTGATATAAGTACCACAATGACCTGCCTTTACCCTGAACCCACTCGATATGGTATCTAGGCAGTCCCTTGAATCTACATAGTTAGTACTTCAAGTTGCCTATCAGGGCACGTTCCGATTTCTGCCTGACGTAAGTAAGCCTCGTTACTCAAGTGATGAATAATATATTGGTGATGAGTAAAGCTGCTGGAAACGGGCGGCGCAGTGTCTGGTAGACACGTGGTAGGCCACAGAGAAGAAGCAGAAGTCCGGACCGAGAACGGGTCCGGCACACCTTACTTAAGTATGTACGGTGAGAAAATGATCCTTGTGTGAGGCGTTCCACCGGCTGCAACGTCCTTGGCCCCCGAGAGCTGGGAACGCATCCCGCAACCCGCAAAAGCAACTCGAGGTGAACCGCATCGTCGGATTTTTTTCTTTTTTTGGTAGATGCAAGATCTGATTCTTGGTATGCCCGTCCCGAAGGCGCGAATCCCGCGGGCCTGGAAACAGGATCGATCTTGCATGCTCGATCCCGCCGATTCCACCCACCCTTGACCGTTAACGCGCCTGCGCGCCCCAGGGTTCATGGAGGGTGCGGAGTGCGTCGTTCGAGTCGCACAGCATCATGATCCTGTGGCGTGTAATGCTACCTGCGAGAGCATGCTCGAATCCTGGCTGGCGGGTTCGGCAATGGTCTCGGGCACCTGCAGTTGGTCTAAACTGGGCATCGCCAATAGCTAGGGCTGAAGGTCAGGACCCTGGATCGCCGGACGGCGGAGACCGCGGGTTGGTATCTGGAGAGGTTCGGCGAGTCACGATAATTCACATGGGCCTCGACGCATCTTCGTTTGGCGAGCGGCAAGCTTCCGGATGCGGCAATGTGATCGTCTAAGCGAAGGGAAGGATGGGCTCGCTGGTTTTTCTCTCCACAGGAGTTCCGGGCTGGTCACTGCACAACTTGAAGTTGCTGGACCGATTTCTGACCGCCTCTGCTGCCAACATTTGTCGGAACGATCCCCGAAGCCGATATCTTTCCGATGTCACACACAGCCTTGCCATGATTCGAAGAAAAAGAAGAGGAAAGGTATAAAATCTCTAGTATCGATTCTATTCCTTGACGCTAAAGAACGCAATACTGCGTAATGGGGCACCCAAGTCATGACCTCACCATGCCTGAAACGCCTGAGTGACACCACAATGGCCTTGTAATACCTGGACTCCATCTCACCCACAAGTGACTTGTCCCCTTTCTAGTGTTTCATGACAAGGGGGTTTTTCCATGAAATGGGCAACAACTCGGAGTTTTATGTTCGTGGGATGATCCGCCACTTGCTTCTCCGCCCTAATGCGCCATGCTGTCACAAATGATGGCTCGCATCGAATCACTGCATTCCTACTAATTAGGCCCGTGACTGGGACTTGCATTCCAAGCTTCGCATCCGCGCGCGTGAGTGGGCAGATTCGTCCTCAAACAGTATTGACGCGATCAATGATGGCACACAACCGGTCAGCAAATCTGCTTGGAACTTCCACTGGATTCACGTACCTAGGTAGGCACTTTATAAAAAGTCCCGACATCATCGCAGCCCCATTGGCCGTCCTTGGAGCAAACTTAATACCTAGGTATGTACTACATCACCAGCCCAAGCCCGATGCAACACTTGATCGAAGTTTAAAGGAGATATTGGCCAACATAACTAGATACTGCTCATATGTGCACCACAAAGATCCTCAGTCCAACGGACCACTTGACGCAACGCAACTTCGAACGAAGCATGTGCAAGCTTCCAGCGCACATCACACATGATAGCTCTGAGTCGTGCGGAATCGAAAAACAGGTGATGATACCAACTTCGCCTGTTGGACAAGCAGAGAGTTGTCCAGAGCGAGGGTCGCCAGGGTCAAAAAGCACGGCCTTTCCCAATATCAAGTACCATGCTTTCGTGAGCATCACAGTTGGTCCCGCGATGCTTGGCAACTTGCAAGTAGGGCCAGCAGCGACGAGTTGCACTTCAATTACACCGACATGGCGCCCGGGCAAGAGTTTAATACACTGCTCCCGGTTGTGGAAATCACCCCGGGGCCCACGGCGAGAGCTCCGGTCCCATGGCCGAGAGCTTGGCTTCCACGAACGAGCAGAGCAAACAGGTGTTGCATGCATTGAGAAAGACAGGAAAGTATTAATAGTGCATTCGTAATCCTCGTACAATATCATCAAAACAAAAAACCAGGCCGGGTATACCTAAAACCATCACTATGACCAGCCAAACCGATCGCTCCGGAAACCAGGCTCCTTGTCCGTGTGCTGGGTATCCTTCATATCGTCATTATTGTCATTACCCTGCCAAATTTGTGCCGTTTCCGTTATCCTTTTCCCAACCGGTCCGTCTACCGATGACATTATTGCTCGTATCCTCCAGACCACGCCATTCATACCTTCGTCAAGGGCGCCTCAGGGAAAGAAGTCGAGTTGGGGAAGGTTGGGTTCCGAGACGCCAGCGCCGGTATAGGCTGAAGGCATCGGGCAGCTGTAATGCCACTGACCGCTTCTCAGAAAACATCATCCTCATCGTCCAGTAAGCCCCCCCACCTCCTCGCAGCCAGCTTTCGGGACCGGACGCGCCTGACTGGGCTGCCGCTCGCGTCCGCCCGGCTCCTGCTATTCGCCCGGCTGCTGTTGGCGCTCGCGACCTTCCTCAGGTCTTCTTGGCCCTCCCGTAGGCTCATGCTCTCCATCCTCCGCTGGATGCATTCCGGCTGGGCGTTCTCGTTCATTCTCCGGCTGACGCGGCCCGAGTTCATCGAACGAGGGCTGCTGTTGGCGCTCGTAGTAATGTCCTCCCTCTCGGTGAGCGGGGCGCGTTTGCTGGGAGTGCGCCCTGCCAGCTCCCTCTTGAGAATCACCATCTCCCGGCGCAATCGTGCGTTTTCCTGCTCCAGGCTTTCGACCAGCAAGTTTTCCTTGTTGACAAGGCCGTCGTCGTCGCTTGCGTCAGTCGCAGTGACTTGTGCGTCAAGGCTCCTCTCGAAGACCTCCAATTTTCGGTCCCAGTGCTCCTCGCCCCTCTCGATTGCCATATGCATCGCCGTCTTCCACCGGGAGAGCTCCACAGCAAGGCGTTGGTCGAATTCTGCGACAAGATCTTCTCGCACGGCCTGCTCAAGGTCCAGCATCCTGTCTTCCATGGTAAGGAGATGCGCCTCGGCCGATTCCCGAGCCTCCTGCTCACGTGCCAGAGACTCTCGAAGGTGGTTCGTCTCCTCAGCAAGGCGCGCGATCTCCAGAGCCGCATTTTCCATAGTGACGCGGTCTTCGGAAGGCGCGGCGCTATGTGGCGTAAGAGTGCGATGCATTCTTGGGCTCAAAGCCCCGGACGGAAAGAAGGGCGATCGATGGAACTGCTGGATCGGAGACGAGACAGGGCTTGACCATGGCTGGGTCTGGCCCGAACTCCTAGCAGAGGACTGACCCGCCGCATGCGTGTGCAGGGCATTTGCCTGCAGAATTGTTTCTGTTATCGAAGGTATGCGCGGTACAGTGACCTCGCGGGCCAAGGCGCTGTAGCGAAGGATCTGTGATGTCGCGTTGAAATCACCATGTGGGTCGGCGGTCACAATCATCACAGCCTTTTGCGGGTTCCGGCGGACAGACTGTGACTGACTTAGAGATGAAGAAGATGGGAAAGAGTTTGAAAATAAAAGCTCAGTGAGTTTGCACTGGCGGAACGGCACGACGCCTGGCTGCAGTCGATTGTTAGCTGATGGAGCCTCGGGAAGCCAAGATATTTCTCACCTTGCTGTTGCTACCAGCGTCACTCTGCATCTGCAGGCATTGGCCGAGATACATCAGACTCTCATTGATCTTCCCTGCCTCGGCGAGTGTCGCCCCGGCCGTCTTGGCGTCCCTGGCCCTCTCACTGCCAGCAAGGTCAACAATTGTCAGTGTGCTCCCTCCCCAGGGGTATTGGTGCCGCTTGCTGCCTGATCTCGGCCGCTTCTTGACCTCAACACTGAAGAAACCGTGGCTGCGCGAGCTAGCACTATTGCTGCCGGTACCAGCGACCCTCCGCTCATGGAGGCCTGCCTCAAGAACCATTAGTGCTTGGTTCAGGCTGCTGCAAATGACCTTGCGCAGACCGGCGACCACCTTCCGGTCAGGAGATTGCTCGGTGGACTTGAAAATCAGGGGCCGCCGCCGAAGTTCTTTTGTGGCGGCGGATTTGATCGGAGGCGTCAGCAGGTCGAAGATTCGGTCATTGTACACTTCGTACATCGAGACCAAGACCATGTATTCCGCCGCGGGATCCGATGAGACGTTGACTGTGCTGATGTCGGGTACCTGCGGGAACGCCAAGGGCCGGCTCAATAACTTCCGAGGTGTTGGTGGAATTGAATCGCCCTTGAGTTCGAATCGTTTAGTATTTCTCTTCTTGTGACGAGTGGACGCAGTAACGCCCATGTAATGCTTAGAGGGAGATCTGGATGGGGTATTGAGATTCGCGGCCCGCACTTGGAGAGGTTGGCGCCTGTCCGTCATCGATTGGCCGTTGCCATTGGAAAAGGCACACCAATCGTGATGCAGTTGCTCGGGCGTGTTTGGGGAGGGCGCGAGGTAGTCCTCTCTGCAGACAAGCCGCACACTCTTTGGGCGGGAAGGACGAGAAGGGGTGAACGGCTCGGAAATCCGAGGTAGATCAGAATAGCAAACCTCTGAACTGAAAGCAGCAGACTGAGTAATGGGATCATGGGGCCGTACGAGTGGTGTTGGTGCCCGGGACGAGGGGCGGGGGGCTCCTGAAGGGTCCCCATAAACCGTCTCCATGAACATGCTTGCTCTGGAGATGGATGCCTCTGAGGCATCGGACGCGCTGATGGAAGCCTCAAGCTCGGGCTTCGTGTCGATGTCGACGAGATTCTTCCCAATGGACCGGAAGATGACGTCCAGAGACAGCTGGGTCATGCCGCGTTGTGACCGAGAACCAAGGATCGTATGCGACTGTGCAGAGAGAGATAGAGAAGTCAGTGACGCTGTCTTATGCGGGAAAGTAGAAAAAGAAAATTGGTACACGCCGTCAAGGGCCCACGCGATGGTTGTGTGGTTTACAACACCCCCTTCGTCACCACCACGAGCTCCTTGTACTGCCTACACGCAGAAAACAAACATGGCACGTTGTCCCCCCAGCCCTCACGTTGATATTGCTGCACATACCTTGCCAGACCCACTGACTCCTAGTGTTGCTAGAAGTGCATCAGTACCGTCCCCACCGTGTGGTGCCAGAACGCCCTCCACCAGGGGAACAACATTGGTACAATGGAAGACATCGAGCTGGGTTGCATCCTCAGTGAAGACCTGGGTGAATGCAAACTTCTCGACAGCGCGTCTCCGATCGTTGGGGGGATTGAGCGTGATCTGGGTGGGTGCTGTGGAGGCGGCATCAGCTGGAGGAGGCTCGACGGCCAGGAAGCGCTCGGCCGTTGCCGCACCAGCCTGCGGCGGTCGAAGGCGCAGGTAGACTTGGAAAAGGTTGTGGGACTTCAGGGCCGCGGAGGGCCCCGAGGGCGGGCTGTCCATCGTTTCCTCGTGATTTCTGGCCGAGGGACGAGGCGTGAGCGCAGGAAGGGAGATAGGAGAGCCAAGTATTTGTGATTTGTGCTTAGAGTGATCGAGTGCAGCTTGAATAGGCGGGGATGTCAGATGTCAGATGTCAGTCAGATGGAGCAGACGGGCAGATGCACCTTCAGATGCCAGGAGTGGATATGCTGTGACGTGGGGTGGATACCAGATGGCTGGGAGAAAAAGAGTTTGGGACGTCTGAGTGTTTGGTCTGTCGGTCTGTCTGTGTGTCTGTGACCAGGTGCAGGCGAAACATGGAGATGTGATTCTGAGGTGTAACAAATGCCAGTGTCTGCGATGGGGATGTGAAATGGAGCAGATACCAGATGGAGCATGTAACAACTACGGCCAAACACTGACCAAAGTAGATACACAACACATGTACTGTATGTACACTAGGCAAAGTACACACCCAAAAAGAAAACAAAGCACAGACCCATCGGCGGGGCAACCACCCTTGTTGATTCTGGCCGATAAGGCGATAAGGGACTGCAAGTGGGGAACGTACCTCTCGGGCTAGTACCCCACGCGGCCTAGCTTGTCTGGTCGGATATCTGGATCAGGTCGGGCCATCAGCTGGCCTCCACTCTGCCACAGCCACAAGCGTCAGCTCTCGCCAAGCCTTTAATGGTCTCCCAAAAAAACATACCTCCCGAGTACATCACTTGCAGACTGCGCGCCATTGTGCTGCCGTTGCCGTTGAAACTTACTTTGCTCCACTGCTCCCCCTTTGCTCGTCTTGTGTTAAATGTTATTATTGCCTTTGCTGATTGAACCTTCACAGCTCCAAATCGAGTCACATACCAGTTGCAACCTGCAGCTGTAGTACAATCTCCCTCGGATCAACGTTCCCACTGCTACTCGACCCAGATCGGATCACATAACCCGGGCTTGCGCTCGGCCGATGGTCACGATGTGCGTCACCTAGTATCATCATCATCTGGCGTCGGCCTTCCTTTGTCTGCGTCTGCGTCTGCGTCTGCGTCTGCGGATGTGCCCTCGGCACCCTTCTTCCTCGCTGCTCGGTTGCTCGCTCATCTGGTTGCGCGCATGCCCGCCCGCCGCGGCCTTGACTCGCAGCCGCGGCCGAAGCCTTCTTAGCTTGTGGATTGGCTTTGAACTCATGGTCTGCGCAGCGCGGCGATCCGGTTCCCCGTTAAATAGAGTTCGTCCGACCAAGATAATATAATTGGGTATCATCTGAGCGCCCGTCCACAATGCATCACACCTTATCTCACCCCCTGCCCAGCATCTCATGGCTCAGATGGTAGGCCAGATCGACGACATACTCGTCCATGATCGTCCCTGGTGCTACCTGCTGCAAGGGCAGCCGCGCACAATCCTGACAGCCAATGCTGCCTGTCTCGGTTCAGTCCGACTATTCCGGGAGAGGCAAAGCTGAGGTTGATCAGTTAAATCCTTCCACATCCTCCGCTCAACCTTGTGCGGCTTGCTCGACTCTGCGAGTTTGACATTGCCTTTCGAGAAGGTTCAACCCCGCCTGCACCAAAGCCGCCTCACATCGGGCTCTTTGGTCGATGTTGGTGGAGAGTTCCGTCTCCCAAACATGGCCTACGATGATGTCGTTGCCAGATTCACCCTCGCTGGTAGCATGACCTCATGCATTGCCACTTCCTTCGTGCTGCTGTCCTATCTTGTCTTCCGGGACCAACAACATTCCTTCAGACACGCCCTCATCTTGAACCTCGCACTGGCTGGTACGCTTCCTCCCACAACTGACATCGTCTCATTGCGCGCTTGAGTCACGTAATTTCCTAGCCGGATTCCAACACTCCAAATCTCTCTGCCGCCATTGGGCAGTGGAACTGACTTTCTACGCTCCCACAGAGTTCATAAATACACTCAACAACTCTATATCTGGTTTCATCTACGTCAGAACCAAAGAGCTGCGGCCCGGCCCTGCTTGTACCGCAAATGGCTTCATCGGGCAGATCACTGTCCAGGCTGTGGACTTTACCATCCTTGCGATCGTCCTCGTCACTCTACTGACCATAACGCGAAAAACCTATCTTCCCGATGTCTCCATATGGGCGAAAGCACTCATCTGCGCCTCGACCTGGATTATGCCCATCATTACCAGCGTCACCGCCGTCTCGCTCAACGTGATGACGCCTGTCAGCGGAAACTGGTGTTGGATCACCGCGAAGCGCCCTGACCTTCGCTATGGCCTCACCCACGGCTGGCGGATTGGGATAATCTTCCTCACGGTCCTACTTTACGCGTACATTTGGTGGTTCGTCCATCGCCACTTCAGGGCCCTTTTCGGCTCTCGCAGGGGTGCTCGATACAACTACAACCCCGTCACTGGCGTGGTGCACACAGGTAGTGCCAGGTTGACCAAGGAGAGGTTGGAAGGGTCCCAGGGGACGACCCTGATCGGAGAAGCTGATACCCAACCTTTGAGCGGTATTAGAGACGCACCAAAGAACTCGAGAGATAGCAGGGATGATGTGAACATGTCGGACTTCTCGCTGCCGATCCAGGGGGTCAAGGAAGTCTCCAGCAGGGAGAGAGAGCTCATATCGGTCGTGGCACCACCGCCACCGACCGCCGGCCGCGCAGAGGGGCAACGCAACTACAGCCGGCACTTTTTTGCCCCGGACGACGACGACGACGACGACGACAAGTCCGAGACCAGCCCCAGGGTCAGGCACTCCGTCGACGTGCGAGTGAGCTTCGCGAAGAAGTCGTACTCGTGGCTTCCACCGGGCGCCGCCAACCCCATCACCCCGCACACCGAGACCAAGATATCATCAACACGCTGCTCGCGCGCGCCATCTCAGCCTACGAGGCACATGTCCGTTTCGCAACATGACCTGGGGCGTCCGAACCGAGCCCACAAAGTCGAGAAGGAAATCCGGAGGATGCTTCTCCTTGTAAGACAAACTCCTGCTGCCACTTTGCCCGTCCCATTTTTTTTTGGGGGGGGGCACGGCCCCTTCAAGAAAGCGTGGTTTTGGGATTCGTGAGCAATGAGAGGCTGACATGCGGGAATAGAACGCATACCCGACCCTGTACGTGTTGCTCTGGATCCCGGGGATCGTCAACAGGCTCATGGAGGCGACGGGCAAGACGCCGTCGTACCCGCGCGCGGTCGCTGCCCTGCAGAGCACCAGCCAGTTCGTCGGGTTCGCCAACGCGCTGACGTTTGGCGTCAACGCGACGATGCGGAGGCGCATCGGCGCGGCGGCCGCGAGGGCGGGGCAGACGTTGAGGACGAGGGCGGAGGCATGGCGCAATGTGTAGCCTGCGCGGCTTGCCCGGTCTTCCGTGCCAAATGTGTGGGCAGAGGTGCACTAGGTTTCTGATTATTGTTTTTTGACGCGCCTGTAACATTAATAGTGATACCCGATTAAACTGACAGCGGCCCCGGAGCTGGGGCCCTGGCGTTACTTTACGACTTGTGGGAGCCATACTTCCTTGGTGATGTTCGCATGCTTCGGTGCAGAAATCGGAAGATGTGGATAGACATATCGTGCTCGAGGTTGTTGTTACCTGACCTGCCCAGCTGGCCCATTCGGGGGTTTAGTCTCCGCGAGGACAGTTGGGATTGGTGAAGCACGGAAACTCGTACTGTCCTCGATGGGGCTAGAAGCCAGGATGCATCCTGGCTGCGGGGAATAGAAATTTAGGGGTCCTGGGTCACGCCAGGCCAACAAGATTGGGTGGCCAGTGGGCGAGCCAGACAGTAGGATAGGTTCCGGAAGAGCCCTTGAAACACTGTGACAGAACTTTGACGGCTTGGGCAAATGTTTCATCACGGCTGTTCAGGTAGGGCAACCGGGGAGAGTTGGGTTGCTGCCGCACTCCTGAGCGTACCACGAACTCACCTTTTCCCCTGGTTGGGTAATTTTAGATGTGTGCCGTCACCGAGGTATCGTGGACGGGAACCAAGGCAGACCCGGCTTCCGTGATTGAGGAGGGCCGGGTGGAGGATACCGACGAGTGCACGCATTTGCCTCGCAAAAGCCGGTTCCGCGCCAAACGCCGGTAAGACATTGACAAACAAACCCCCCAAGAGGCGAGGCGCCGCTCGGTGGGTAGCCGAACTAGGGGAGGGTTCGACGTCCAATGGCGCGATTCCTCCGTGTTGAGTCATGAGACCAACTGGAACCCCTCCTTCCGCAGAGCTGTCGGGCACGGCAGACGGGGTCTTTGGTTGCTGACTTTCATCGCTCTGGCGCAACTACCGTAAACGACGGCGCAGGCCGGGCCCTTGGTGTGTTCAATTCGGCGAGGACGTAGCTGCCGTCGGGAAACGGGACGGACGACTACACGAGTATTAGGTACTGAGTAAGGCAAATCGCTTCGCGGTGGCGGCCCTCTATCAGGCCAGAGGAGCATCCCAAGTGGGGCTGGCAGCGATCGCCGAGGCGTCCTCGTCCCAGGAACGCCATGCCGCCAGGCGTGCTCAAGTCATGGTATCGCGGACTTCAGATGCAGACCGCCACAATCTGGAAATCCAACATGGGTTCTGGGGCGAGATGCGTCAATGCGTGAGCCCGAGTGTTGGGTGACCAGAGTCTCGAGTGTTTGCTCTGCGTGGTCCTTAAGACCAGCACATGAGCTCACAGAAGGGCTTCCGCCGTGGGCACCGACTGCTCCTGGGAGGTATTGTCAAATCCCTGGTACTGCACCTCGTCTACTACAGTCCCATGCACTGTACTTTGTACAAATGTATGTAAGCAAGTTCGAGAACAGAAGTGGAGACAGAGCTTCGTCACAGGTGTGGACCTGAGCATTGGTGTCATCATCCCTGGACCAGATCGAGGAGGCAACGGACAAATTATGGAGAAAGCAGTCAGGCTGGGCTGTAATTGAAGATCGCCACGCCAGGGCCTGTCCCTCTACTTGGGACAGACACATTAGAACGCCCGGCCAAAGGACAAGACGACGCCATGAGCTGTATTCGGCCTGCTATTTGGCCTGCTGTGGGCTGCCCCGGGCAGGAGGATATGTCACAGAAAAATGAGACAAAGCGTCTTCCCGGCGGAGGCCTGGAACGTGACGAGGGTGTTGATACGCGGAATTGAGTTCTGAGGCGTATGCTAGCCTGGCTGGCTGCTTGTCAGGGCAAAAGAAACACCACTTTGACCCTTGCTGTCAAAATAGCGGTGACCGGAGTCCACTGGACGGAGGCAGGCTCAGATCCGTCTGTCGTTGACGCTGATGCTTGGGCCCGGTCGTGCTGCCACCGCGGCACTGCAAGAGACAACTTTGACCAGGCTACAACGAGATCAGCCATTGGCCCAAGGACAGAAGAACCACATGCAGCCTCCAGGAGGAAGCAGACTAGGTAACGTGCAGCAAGGAAGGAGTCTGCATGCAGTTCCAGCTCCAGCCCCAGTGCCAGTGCTGCCTGCTTGCATGCGATGCGCATGGCCAGCTGTCGTGTGAGAGTGATGAGGTGAGGGGGGAGAGGGAGACGGAGAGGGAGAGAGGGCGAGGCAGATGCATGGTTGAGAATGAGTCTTGCGTGCCCGAAGGGGCCACCGAAGAGTCACATCCGGCCGAGATGAGTCGACTTGGGGGGGTCTGGCGGGTGGGTTGGATGGCCGGGTCGACCTGTGGTTGGACAGGAATACCAAGCAGCAATGATTGTGGTGTGGTGCTTGTGATGGTCATGATGCTGTGCTGCCGATGGTGGTTAATTTGTCGAAACGTCAAAAAATGCTGGTGAGACGACTACCCGCAGCGTTGCATCTGTCCCTTGCTCGGCTGGCCTGCTCATACTAAAGTACCCGGATACCTTCGTAGTGGTGTGTACGTACTCTGGGACATACCCCACTGCCGCCCTAGCGTACTGGCTAAACTGGCATCGCCAGCTGGTGTACGAGCAGCTTCGACGGGGCGGATGTACCCTGCCGCAGTGATCATGTGAGGGGGTACTGGCTCTCAATGTACTCCCCCCAGCCCTCATTGGCCACTTACAGTGCACGTATTGGGTCCCACCCCAGAAAAAAAGTTTCTGGGACCTCACCCAGGCGGCTTGAGAAATTTCGGGCCCCTCTCGCTTACTTGCCCCTGCCCTGCCCTGCCCTGGCCTCCCCTTCTTCTTCCCTTCCTCTTCCTCTCCACCCATACCAAAGCACCAGCTATCCAACAGACAACGAAGTCGCCATACATTTCCCAGAGAATCTAATACATCCCGTCCAAACTTCGTCGAACCCTTTTGTCAACATGTCTTCGGCCGTCCCTGAGCTGTAAACGCCCACTGCGTGGCACCGGTCGCCGTGAAACGTGACTGGTGCCTCGCAGTCCCGCAGCATCAGAGATCAATCCGAGTCTTTCGACGAAGTTATCCAGACCTTGAAGCCTGTCAAGAGCCTCCTCAACGCACCCAGGGGCATATCGCACGTCCACGGCATTACCACCGCTGGCGAACAGATCCGCAGGATCCCGAGAGACCTGTTTCCAAATCCCACAACCACATCGTTTGCCCTCCCCGACTGGGCCTGAAAGCGTTTCCACCCTCTTGTGACCGAGCAGCACTCAACCTTTCCCCTATCCTCGGGTCCGAATATTCGCAGCAGTCTTATTCCTCCTACTCCTGCTCCTCTCTCGATCCGATCATAAAGCTTGGGCTCGACTGGATAGAACCGACGTCCACTAGATACCCAACAAGATTTCCCCTCCCCGCGCCGTACTCAAAGCTCAGCTCGAGAGCTTGACCGGCATATCTGAGCAGCCTGGCATTCCGTTCCGGAATTCGCCTACCAGTATTACTCGAAACAACAGCAATCAACTGTAGCTATGCCTCCCAAAATCGTGCTCAAGCGAGGCCTGAACCGAGTGCCTATGGGCGGCAAGTCCATCAAGGCGCCCAAGAAAGGTCCCAAGAAGGCCCCGAAGTCTTCTAAGCAGCGTCGCGCATCCTCCTCGTCCTCATCCTCCCTGTCCTCTGCGTCTATTGATCTTTCAGACGAAGAGGGATATTCGGGTGTGGAGGATGTTACTGATTCGGATGACGACGAGGAAAATGTATTTGCGGCCGAGGAGGAGCACATACTAGCCAACGCGAAACAGCCCGCCGCGCCAAGCTCCCCTCGGCCGACCTCTTCTGACATCGACGGTGGCGACGACGAAGCCGCCGCGGATGCCGATGACGATGACGATGATACAGACGACAACGAGAATGAGAACGAGCACGAGCTCGAATCTGCGGATGAGGACGGTGGTGATACTAGCAGTGCGAGCTGGAACGGTTTCGCGTCTGAGAATGACGAGCCCGCCCCAGCCCAAGTACACACTGCCGAGCCAGTTAGTACAACTCCTGTTGAACGTCATGTCCGCTTTGCGGGCGTCCCCGACTCAGAGTCGGACTCTGACGAGACCGAGGAGGATGTCGATGACTTCTTCCCGGATATTTTCATTGCTCAGGACTCGCTCGACTCTGGGTTCCGCCGGGAGATTGAGCAGGATGACGACGATGATTCGTCTGTTTCTGCAACCTACTGGGACTACCAGGGTGCCTCTGGCGCACCAGAGGACTCGGACGATGACCCGTACGGCATCGACGACGAGTTTCCCAACATCTTTGGTGGCAGCAGCGTGCACGAGCCCAATGATGCCACCCACTCAAAGGTCCCTGACCTTCCCCTGCCAGAGGACGACGACGACGAGTCGGATGGGTATATGTGTGAGTTGTGCCGAGAAGTGATGTGCATGCCGTTTGATGCTGATGACGCCTGGTAGCCGATGGTGAGACGACTGAAGAGGATGAACCAGAGCCGGTACCCCGTAAGAAGCTGATCCCGATTCTGCGCGCTGCGTCGGGGGGCCCGTCTGATTCGGAGAAGTCTGAAGGCGGCACACCTCGGCCGATCAAGAGGTCGATCAAGAAGCCCATCGTCGTCATGAACCCCATCACCCGCAAGATGATGGTCATCACGCCGCAAAAGAAGAAGCGTCGATTTGATGTTATTCTTGACCCAGTTCAATTCCAAACAGACTACTTCTCCTACCCCAATTCCCACCAAACCTCTCCGATCATGGGAAACCCCGGCTCGCTCATGATGAGCGCCATGTCGTCTGCCAATTTCTTTGCCGACGGCGGCATGATGGATTTCCAGACTGTTGGGCCGGCCGAGGCCTTCTTTCCGTTGGGCGCCGAGCCGTACATGGGGGACGATAGTGAAGACTCCTGGCTGGTCGATGCCGAGCAAGAAGAGGATATCGAGGAAAGAAACTTGAATATCGAGGATTTCCTCGATTTCGGCGATGGTGGGTCGGAAGGAGAGGACGAGGTCGACAAGTCCGAGGACGCCAACACCGACGCCACACCTTCGCGCCGAAGCTCCATGGCTCCCAGCGCTCTGAGCGATTCCAACACCGACGTCCATCCCCTCTTGAGCCACTTGACCAACAATGCGGATGCCGTTGGCGCTTTCCGGCGCAACCAGGTCAATCAGCAGCTGATATTGAACGGTCAAGCAACGCAGGAGTCTCTTGCTTTCGCCAACCCGTTGTATCATGGCACTCTCCGTGGTATCAAGCACGGTAGTCTAGGAGGCGCAGCTACTCCCCTGACCCCGGAGCGTCGCCACAAGAAGATCATGGCCAAGAGCCCCTCCGAGGCCGTCATGCAAAAGCGGAAGGCTTCTGGTCCAGTTTCCGACATCTCTCAAGCTCACAAGAGGCAGCGCAGCATTTCCGACGTCAGGACGATGCACCTCTGAGCTCTGCCCGGAACGGGGTAGTCCGATCGGTTCGCCCCACCACAACATCAAATACGCTCATGGACGGCATGGCCGCGTTGGTTCAATCACTGGAAAAGTTGAGAAAACCTCGCTGCCATCCCTGGCCTGATTCTCCCTTCCTCACGGGCACCAAATTCGCAACAAAAATGAATCTGCTTTTCCGAATATGAACCTGTCCCCAAATTTCTTTTGACAGCGAGTCCTGTTTCCTTGTCGTATTTCCCCGAGCTGCAGAGCCATTGTGGCATCTCGCACTCGCTCGCACATTCAGTCAGCGTTTTCAACTGTCACTCGATTATCGCAATCTCACGTTACATCACATCCACCAGTGCTTTACCACAACGCAGGTATTAACAAAAGTTTGGGAGGATGTAGACAAAATAGATGCCAGGACGGCTAGGGCTAGGCTAGATGGACGCGCGCAAAAAGTCGGTGTTCAATGTATGCTGCTAGTCTTACTGTCTGCTCTGCACAGCAAGGACTATGAAATACTGCTTGCTCTAGGTCGGATGAACAAGGTGCTGGGATGAAAGGAACACCAGTCTAAAAGCAATGAAAATTTCTTTACTACTTGACTCCCTGGCTTGTGGCCATGTGGTTTGATTTCTAGCAGTTGCCGACTCGAAAGGCGTCCTCCAACTCGAGTGCAAATTCAAGCGGTCACTTCTTGCTCAGCATTTGCCGGTTGGCTCTTTAGCTCTGCAAGTACATTATCTGTCCTGCAAGTCTAGAAGCAACGGCCGGGCCTTCTCTCCCCTCTGACCGCATCCCACCGCCTAGGGTCTGGCCCGCGGAGTGGCTCAGCCCACCGTCTACCCAATCTTTATTGACCCATCGCATAATTCTGCCAATTACAAAGTCGCCCAACAGGAAGACCTTATTCGGGATAGCACCAGGAGGTAGAATGTTCTGTCTGCGCCTAGTTCTTCTGCCCTCTGTGTGCCCTGAGTAGAAGGGGTTGGCAGGAAGATGAGCTACCAGGACCGTGTGCCCACCATGGGATAGCTCTGGCCGAGGGGCATATCCTCCTCGAGCTCGAGCAGCTTCCGCTAGAGGCAGGCGAGCATCAACCTCCGGCTCCATCTCCAGCCCCACGGCACCCCGGGGCCGTCCTGCTCCGACGTCGCAAGTTCCCACGACAAAGCCATGAGCTCGTGTCTGCTGAGGGAAGCAGCTGCGTCCCGTCTATCTGTTTATCCAGACTTGGAAAGCGGAACGTGCTCTATAGGGACGAAGGCTTGCGGAACCATATAGCGCGGAAGCGAGATGGATGTGGCCGAGTCGGGGTGGAGCGACGCGGGTGACATGTAGAAGGAACCTAGAGAGCGAGGCCTTCGCCCGTCACGATGATAGTTCCCTCGCCCCCTGGCGTGCTTGAACGGGCCCTGGACCCGACGCAGACGAAGGCGCAGAGGATCTCCCCGATCTCCCCAGCGTCCTTGTGATCGAGATGCTCCACGATGACAGAGCCCGCCTCGGCTCCATCAAGGTCCCGGGTCAATGTGCTCTCGATCTCACCGGCCTCAACGCGCTGGCCGTTGACCTTGATCTGAGTGTCCTTGCGCCCGAAAAGGTCAATCGTCCCATAGGGCACCGGGTCGCCCGTCTTATACAGCCTGCAGTCACGCGGGACTGTCGATGAATACGCTCGCCGTCTGCTCAGGCCTGTTCAGGTAGCCGGTCCCCACGACGAGGCCTTCGCTCAGAAGCTCGCCGACGGACCCAATTGGTCACAGACGCTCGTGGGCGTCCTCTCGCACCACTCACGTCGCAGCCCGGCATCCATACCCGATTGTGACCGCACGCGTAACTATCCAGCGTGACGCGCGGGTTCACCACTCACGCGGTTCGCCACTCACGCAATTCGTACACTCGGTCGACCCATACATGCCCATGAGCCGGATCCTGCCCGGGCCGTGGAAGTCCGCACGGGAATCTCCAGATTGCATAATAATTCGCAGTACCACAAAGATCCCTTTGTATCGCCCGGAGAGGTGGCTTATCGGAGAGGACTGCACCACGGTGGACTCGGTTGCCCTTGATCGCAGCGCATTCATGCCTTTCTTTGACGGGCCCAAGTCTTGCGTAAGGAAGGGATTTGCGTACCATGAATTAATACTGTGCCTGTCTGGGCCTTTGTATCAATTCAACATAGCCCAGAACAATTGGTACAAAGTCGACTTGCCGGTGTTGGAAGGGGGCAGACAGTTTGTTTTGAAGGACCATATCACTGGTGCAAAGGATGGCCGTCAACTATCCTTGACCAAGCGTAAAAGATAGAGAAGGCAAATTGAGAAATATTAGACCGGACACTCCAGACTTCAAACAACAACCCAGTCGCCTGGACCAGCCGATGAACCTTAAGCAGGGGTGGCGACAAGTTCACTAGGAGATGATAAAAAACACTGCCCCCTTTTCCCCGAGTAACCCGTTAAATTTACACTATGTCAGTGTATCAACAGCACACTGCTTCACGGGCCATGTGCTTACTCAATATCGAACATTGCAACCAACATGAACGTCCCAACGGCAAAGGCAGCAATACCATAAGCACAGAATCGTGCAGAAAAGACTGTCGGCCACGGAAGCGGCCATGTGGGTCAATATAAGCATGCAGGACCTGCAAGGCACCCAGGCATTTAAATATTTAAGTACTTGAGTAAGCTGGACTCCCATGACTACCAGCTCGTGGCTGAACTCAACGACATTCCCACATTCCAATTCTCGCCCCGCCCACTCCTCCACCCAAGCAACCATGACCGTCACAAAGAGCACAGTGTATGTAATCACGGGCGGCAACCGAGGTCTCGGCCTCGGCCTCGTCAAGGCCCTCGTCGCCCGCCCCAACACAATCGTCGTCGCCACCGTCCGATCCGAGGAAGCAGCCAAAAGCCTGCAACAGGACATCGGCAGCGCACAAGCCAACCTGCGCATCACACAGCTGGACTTCTCCCTCGCCGTCGCGCCGCAGGACGTCCAAGCCGCCATCAGCGGCCTGCTCGCCGACGCCGGCGTGGACCATATCGATGTGCTGATCAACAACGCCGGGAGCGCGCAGCCCATGGTGCCCGCCACCGAGACGGCGGCCGAGGACATGCGCGCCGCTTTCGAGGTCAACGCCATCGCGCCGCTGATGGTGTTCCAGGGCCTGTGGCCGCTGCTCCAGAGGTCGCCCGCGGGGGCGCCCAAGGCCGTCTGGGTCACGAGCTCCGTCGGCAGCATCTCGGGCATCGGCGACCTCGAGGGCCTGGGCGCCGGCGCGTACGGCCCCAGCAAGGCGGCGCAGAACTTCATCACCAAGGCCGTCGCCGAGCAGAACAGGGACAAGGGCCTTATTGCCATTGCCTTGCACCCGGGGTGGGTGCAGACGCGGGCCGGCCAGTTCGTAGCGGAGGAATGGGGTGTCAAGAGCGGTCCACCCTCCTCGATAGAGGATAGTGTCAGGGACATTCTGAATGTGATTGATACGGCTACGTTGGAGACTTCGGGCAAGTTCATCACGCAGAAGGGGGTTTCACTTGGGTGGTGAGGGCTGCCGACTTCAGGAGGTCGCCCCAATTCAAGTCATAATACTATGTACCTACACTACATGTTGATCATTAGGATACTACATTCCATCGCTTGGTCACGCTAAAGAGGCTGTGTCATCCTAGATCCGGAGCTTTAGTGCTCACATATACTGAGTATTGGGCAAGCAGCTGGCTGTACATGAGCGGCCTGGCCCTCCAGCCGAGCCTCAGTCCAACAAATCGGCATTGCAATTGGGAGACGATCGAGACATGTACAGCCCGACAGTTTTCTTGAGTTTGTAGTACCTGAAAGGAGACTATTGGCAGAAGAAGGAATTTGCTAATTTCCTCACGAACGCAACCTTGGAGCCTCTGGCTAAGGGACACTTGGGTGCTGGGTTTACCCACGGCTTCCAATACAACTATCTCATGAAACCCAGAATTGGATAAGCTGAAATGATGCATGGTAATTCGGGTACGTCACATTTGTAAATCAGAGTGAATCATGGACGCAATCCCATGCGTGGGCGTGTTCATCACTTCATGCCTACCTAGGGTATGCTGAGCATTTGGGGACTGGTGTGCAATTTGCAGATACAGCTCACCATACCAAATCCTATAAGCTTTTTGTGATTCTCCGGTGGTATGGGTTATGTGGTAGTCACGCGACCAGGGTTTCCATATGCAAGTGGAGCCGTTGGCTTGCTTGCGTGAGCATGTCTCAGCATTACGCGAGTTGCGAGTCCTTCAACAGATCCCGCGCAGTCGTTTCCGGCTGAATTTCACGTCATCGTTGGAGTTACAAGATCATCTTTTGATGTTCTGATCATTGCCTTTGGGAATGGTCAATAGTTTTCTCGGCTATAACACCGCGCGCCTGATCGCTACTAGGTAGGCAGGCAACGTGATTGCCTCAGCTGGAACGCCGCCGATCAACAGATACGAATTCACTACACAACTCTGTGAAGGCTTACATCACACCCATTGGCGATCCTCGTCCTCCTCAAATCCCCAACCTTTAAAAGAATTCCCAAGAACACTTGTAAGGAGAATAACTTCAAGACTCGTATTAACGTGAAACCTAAGCTCTGGCAAGAGATATGAGTATCTCCCACACTACGATATTCTGTTGGCGACTACCTCATGAACTTACTGCCTGAATTTGTGAAGCCAGCACACACTAATTATGATTATCCCAGCTTTGTAGAGAAATTCATAGCACAAATTAGTCCATACCTCATACAACGATCGAGAACACGAAGAAAAAGAAATTCTAAAACAAACACATTGGCCTAAGCGGTAGCTGAAAAATCTAGAATCTTGCCTCCGGGTCCAGCAGGACCTGCATCTCCTGCTCCTGTGAATATGGAGGGTCAGTTTTGACACATCTTGAAACCATCGTCTCGTTGACTAACGCCTCAGAGAAAGCGCGACATGCCGTATCCCACCGTACATCCCTCCGCGCCCTGTACTTCTCATACGAGTCCCGGCAAATGGTAGCAAAGAGGTGGCGGGGATGGACCAGTATGGCCTGGGCGCCCTTCTGACCGAACCCAAATGAGGTGACGGAGCATGCTTTCATGGGCCCCGCGGCGGCAGCGACATCCAGGGTTTGGTTCGGGAAGTAGAGAAACTCGCGGCCCCGCAATGCCTGGTCCACGTTGTCTGCGTTCCTGTTGCCGGGCAGGATGCCGGAGTTCAGCGTCTGTAACGCACCATTGATCATCCATGCCCCTGCGCCGCCCTTGGAATGTCCCGTCAGCCACTTCTGACAGATGCATGGGAGAAGGTTCCCCTTGGTATGGCCGAGATGGCGCATTTGCTCGTCAATCACCAGAGTCTCGTTCAGGTCGTTCTTCACCGTCGATGTCCCTTGGAGGGAGACGAAAGAGAGGTCATCGATCCCGAGGCCCCAGACCGCCAGCGCGCCGCGGATAGGAGATATGTGTTTTTTGTTACCGCCTAGAGCCCTCCAGAAGTCGTTTCCAAGACTAAACACAGCTTCTGTATCCTGGTCCTTTGCATCCTGATTAATGGAGACGAGCGTTTCTCGCCAGTGTTGCTGGGCCTCCTCCGGGGCGCTGCCTAGGGAATGGAGCATGGCAACTTGGTCGGCCAACATAGAAATGTTCTCCTGACGTGATTGCTCTATTTGCTTGCGACGCTGATCTAGAAGTCGCCTTCGAACGCCAAGGTCGGTGACTGCAGGCGTGTGCAAGCCTGGACGAGTCTGAACTTCTCGTGCGTTGGTTAGGACGCCCTTGCCAGGTGCTGGAACTGATCTGCTTGCTTTGTCTGCTGACATATTCGTCAAGGCCACGATTCCGAATATGGGCAGACCCATCTCTAGAGCTAGCTCAGCTGATGTCAAGACTTGCACGCCTCCTCCTTGTGCCTCGACAAAGCCACTCCGGGAGGATGCAGTTGGTCGGGACATCTCGCGCGGGCTTCTCCCAGCCGCCGCCTCGGCATCAGTGTCGCAGGTGGCTTTCATGCTGCCGAACTCAAACGAGACGTCTTCCACAAAATCTTCCACGCCGCCGACCAGAACAACTTTGGCTTTCTTTCCCACGATCAGATCGTAACCTGTATCCAACGACTCAAGAGACGTAGCACACGCGCCAACCGGTGTGCGTAGTGGACCAGAGGAAGAAAATAGCAGCATGTTGATCCACGCACCGGTGGTGCTTCTATGTGTTAGTCAACCGCTACAGCGTTCAAGGTTGTGCTTTCTGAGCTATTTCAGGACAAAAGAGGCCGGGATTGTTACATATGGAGAAAATCGATACTCACTTAATAAAGGTTTCTTGAAGAATATCCGCCTGCACCGTACGATCGATGAAACGGTCGCGATGCATCTGTCGCAGCGACGAAAGGCCGCCCATACTCGATCCGATACAATTCCCGACCTCCGAGACATGAATGTGCGTGTAGACCTCATAAGGGTCAATGATGCCCGAGCAGAGGAGCGCCTCCACGGTAGTGACCAGCGAAAATAGAGTAACTGGGTCACACTGTTCAATGATGTCGTCCGAGATTCCATATCGATTGGGTGACCACCCCGTTGGGATTTGCCCGCCAACATTGCGATTGAACTTCGACGACGACGGTACCATTACCACTGCTCCTGCTTTGAGTTGAACAAGATAAGTATCGTTCTCGAGCGTCACACACGCCTTGTGTCCATGTTTCTTCCGGAGATTGTATGCCAGTTCTGCCGAAACCTCGAATGGCGGCATGTCGCGTTGGAGTACGACCTCGTGGAGTGAGGTCTTGTTCTCGGGATCATATCCGTTGTCGCAGATGTTGGGCTCAACCAGTCGAATACCGGTGTGCTCAAGGATATCTTCCATATACCGTCGTGGTATATTCTCGTCGCTGATGGCCAGGCCCGTCTTTGTGTCGATCCACTCTGCGGACTTGCCCTGGTACCTCACCAAGTCCATCATCCAGGCCAGCTCCACACAGCCTTCAAGAGAGAGCGTCCCGTTACTCTCCATTTCCCATCGCGTCCGACTGCTGCCACACGGTCCCAGCTCTGAAAAGCCTGTTATCACTACTACACGGCTGAGATCGACCATACCCTCAAGCGAGGATGCCAGTGGTGCGATCTCTTCCGAGTAATTAGGAAGGTCTGGAAGTGTTGCATGCTTCAAGTTCGCCCTTACAGGTGCCTCCCGCCTTTCTGAAATGTCCCGTATGCTCTTTACGTGAACATGCTGAGAGTCGAGCTTCTCCTCTTCAACGAGTGCCCTGTGTAACTCCGCACATGCGTTCAGCTCACCCCTGATAGACATCAGCTCCTCTTGGAACTCCTCAACCTTTTCCATGCCACCGCCCATGTCTACCAGCAACGGAGCAAGCTGACAATGTGCATTGAGCCTGCCGCTCATGACACAGATAAGACTAGGGGCCATTTCATCCACCGCAAAGGTCTGGACACCCATAGCCTCGACGCCTTGCGCTACAATATTGTTGTCGTCCATCAGGCCGGTGCTTCGTGTCCACCCAATGACTACTCCCATAATGGACAGGTATTCTTTCCACGACTCGGAGTGCCATTTAGCTAGGAGGACCTCGAGCGAACGTTTGGACTCGGAGTAAAGACCGTCATTCCCCATCAGACCATGATTAGGAGATAGTGGCAGCACTACAGTCGCAGGCCTTGTGATGACGTTCCTGCGCCTTTTGCCCTTCGCAACGCCACCCAAGAGACGCAGGAGGTTGGTGAACATGAGGCGGTGCGCGAGCTCCGATCGAGAATCGAGGTCTTCGAGGCCCCGCCCGTTCTCAGGAATCGCAGCGAAGGGCACGATGTAGTCCAGGTCCCACCTCGGGTCGGCATCCAGGTACCGCACGAGGCTCTTGACGTCGTTCTGACTCCCTTGATTGAATGGCAACACCCTTAGCACCGATCCTCGCGACCCGTACCGCGCGTAGAGGTCCTGGTACACGCGGTTCGTGTCTGCCGAGTAGCTGCTTGTCGTGACGGTCACCCTGGCCCCTGCCTCTAGCAGATAACGTAGCATATGCGACCCGATGGAAGCCCTTCCGGCCCCATTGAGCAGGACGTTCCGCCCGGCAAGGGAAATCCCGGACGTCCGGGCGGCCTCGCGCTCGAGGGAAAATTCGGCAGTGAGCTCAGGCGAAAATACCGGGGTTCTGCTCTTGAAGGTGTTGACAATGAAGGGTTGCTGCGTTTCCTGACGCATCGTTGCGCCTGGCGCTAGCCGTGGTATCTCGTTGTATTCGATCTGCCCATCCGGAGAAATCATCGTGAAGGGCGCCATGGCGATACACCGCTCGATGAAGACGGGATCCCCGTTCATGCGGAGGCGGCAGCTGTCGCCGAGCAACTTGAGTCTCTCGCGGATGACGGCCTCATACGTGCCGGTCCCTTTCGTCTTTAGCTGGGTGGATGCATAGGCAAGCTGTTTGATGTCCCGGGGACAAGCTCGGTTGACAATGCTTAACAAAAGAGTCTTGATTAGATCATCATTCGCCTCCATTTTCCATGCATCCGACCAGACATCCAACAACAAAGTGATATCTTGTGTGTTCCAGTTCCAGTAGGAGTCGTACACTCGTTGCTTTCGGAGGTCAAACAACGGGACAATCCCCTCGGTGTACTCGTCTCCGTGTTCCGAGACAAAAAGGTCACAAAGCTGCGTGGCGCCTGAAGCCTGCACCGTTTCTGCGGGCAATATGGCCTTGGAAGCATCTTTCACATGATTCTGAAGAACATCAATGATTTCTCGAGCGAGAGTGGCGTTCCTCTCGTTCATTAGCTGCATCGTCTTTGCGTCGACTGGCGTGTTCCGGCCAGCGTTGGAACCCGACGGTGTGCTGGATGGCAGAACCAAGCCATTTTCGAGGTAATACTTCCCAGCAATCTCTGCAAGGAACCTCTGGGCCTCTGAGGGTGAGAGCCTCGACCCTGGCTGGTGCTCAAGCGCCATCAACAGCACCGCATCTTGCCGCAAGGGGCCGAGGCCCCACTCGTCACTCAGCATTTGCCGAATCTGTGACTGGTTGTAGTCGGGCGGAAACTTGGACGATATCATTCTTCCCACGACCAACTGGGTCTGCTTGCCGAGTTTCCCGGAGTACCGCGATGTGAGTGTTGCGCAGAGCTCGTCCAGGGCAACATCTTCTGCCCTGTCGGGTAGCAAGTCGGGGAATTCGTTATGAAGGTCCCCAATAATTTCGTTGGTAAGGGCAGATCGACCTGAGAGTTAAAGGTCAGCTTACACACGAGGAAGAAGGCGTTCGCACTCGAGCAGAGCTCACCTCCTACAAGCTGGCCGATGGTCTCTTTCGTTCCGATGTCCCCAATTCTCTTCTTCAGTTTCATGGATAGCACTGTTTTCAGGATGGATTCCACAGGAACTTGAATGTCCGCAATTACTTCTGCCAGTGCAATCGAGGTGGGCTGCATGTGTCCAATAGGTGGAGTTACAGTCACTGTTGAACCTGGTGGTGGCGCTGGTAACGACGTATTCTCTGGCACGGATGGCGTTGCGCCATCTGGTCGCAGACTGTCACTAGTACCTTCGGCGTCTTCCTCCAGTGATCCATTATAATAGATTGCGTCCTTGTCAGTGGTGATACCCAGGAAGTTCCTTTTGTTCCCCATTACATTATCTTTCTCGACGAAGCCTTGCTCCCATGTTCGTTTCATCATATTGGTTAACGTCTGGGAAGGCCCCACTTCGACAATTCGTTCCGTATTCTTCTCCCCTAGTATGACATCTTGTGTTTCGATCCTGTCTTCCTGTCAGAGTTTACCAATGCTCCCAGCATGATACGCCAGTAGATCAAAAGCATTGTTATTAAGGATGTCACTCACCATCGTACAGGGTAAGCGAATTGATGCCTAGATAACGCTTGGTCAGGGAACATTGTAAATCTCGAGCCCATATCAACTTACGCCAACAACTCAACCAAAAGAATATGCGTGAGCTCGCGCTCAGCCTCGGGAGTCATTTTGGGTCCGTAGACTTCTGGCCCCGTTAATAGTGACTCTATCCGGAGCAGGAAGTCAAACCCTGAAGTCAAACATGCGAGTTTGTGCAGACTTCCGAAAGTTTTTCTGTCAGGGGTCAATGTAACCTTGGCTCAGGAATGCGCACGAGAATTTACAAATGTGAGGTCTCAGAGAGGAATGCGCTTCGTTCCAGCCACTAACGTGCAGAGCGTGCCGTGCTCCAGTTATAAAAGGGAGCTGAAGCTACGACTCGTGCTTTTTTTCGAAAAGTTCCAGATTAATCAGTGTACATGTCCGAAATCAAGGAGAATTATTACGCGCCCGTTGTTTCTTATTTAGGTACTTCTCTGCGATACCGACTAGGTCTAAACCTGGTGACTTCCCATGGAAATAAGACTAGAGTGGTTATGCCGGTGGGTTGCACATCCCAATGTCAGCATTCCGCTCACCACATCCGGATGCTGCAGCCATTCCTGCCTCAGCATATCCATGGAATATTAGTCACATGTGCAGGCACTATGATATTAACTTAACTCACATTCAAAGTCAGAAACCTGTGACCTGAACACTTAAATATCGGACTCACTTACATTCTTGGCCCGTGCCGGTGCTCCGCTATCACAGAACAAAGGGTAGTTAGTTATTTTTATTCTTAATCCGGGCACAAATCTCTCTTTTAAAAAAATAAAATTAAAAAGTCAAATGCAAGGGGTTCCTTCAAAAAGTCGTAAACGCTTAAGGACCAGCGATAGACAATGAACACGAATAGAGGGTGGAAGTGTAGTATACCGAAACATCTGTAATTATGTCCACAACTGTGAAGACTGACCGTCTCGTCACGGCCTACCACAGAAAGCAGATCAGAGAGCAGTCCCCCACTGATTTTTTATTTCTTTGCTTTTTCAGCAGTCTATGGTTTCTAAATTCTGCCCTACAGGCTTTTGTTCCACACTCTGCATTCACACCCCGGCTCCCTTTAAGCTAAATTTTCCGATCTATATAATAAGTTATAATACTAAAAATGTGGGAATAGCAGCCTGGCGCCTTCCGGCGCCTGGGTGCTAAGG
>LJJS01000472.1:0-10270 GCA_001447215.1 Diaporthe aspalathi
GTGGTGCATTCGCTTATCTGGTGCACTCGCTTATCAAATACGTTAGCCTGTTTTTAATATATATTTACTATATTAAAATAAGATTATAATATATATTTAAATTATACTAGCTCTAAATATATAATTATAAAAATAGTAATAAATTAATATAATATAATTAATAATTATACCGTTTAAAATACAAATATAATACCGGCATATACTTTATTAAAATATATAATATTTAAAGAAATATATTTTAACAGAATATAATTAATAAAATAAATTATATAAAAGCTTAGAAATATTATATAATAATAATAATAACAATTTATTAATTTTAAATAATAAAGTATAAATAAGCAAGTATTAAAATATTAACTTTTTTAAAAAATAGTTTTTTTAATAGCTTTATAAGGCACTTTAATAAGGAAATTTATATTAATATAAAAACTGTTATAATTTAAAGTTTTAAAGCTTTTAATATAATAATAAGTTTTAAAAACTATTTTTATATTAATTTAAAAGATATTAATATTTTATTTATTAAAGTTATAAGTTTAGCTTATTTTATTAAATTATTATTAGTATATTGTTTAAAAGAAAAAAATATTAAAGCTTAAGGGCTATTGTATTTTAAGGGCTAAGGTGCCTTTATTAATAAAAACCTTACAGATTTTACAGCTTACAAATAGCTTTTCTGCAAGCGGCGCCTCTAGCAATCGCTTTTTTTTAAATTAAACAACTATTATTAAAAATTAACGTATTTCTATAGCTAATTTGTGCCTATATGCCATTTCAACGTAGTACCCGTTTTGCTTTTTAAATAAAAAACTTAAGCGCTTTACCAAAACTAAAAAAAATTTAAACACTTTTTTAAAAAAAACATATTTTCTAATTATTACGTTGCCTGACAAAAAACCCACGGGAGATAGACTCAGACGGTATTGACGAAGCCCTATAAGCGCGTTACGGGAGGAAGGAAGTACTGCATCGCCAGACATGCTCTGACGGACTGAAAGTCTCCTGGAGATGTCGTCACCGATGCTTTCATGGGGGCGGGGCCTGGGAACCTGGTGGTCTAAGAGGTCATATCTGCTTGGTTCATGCGCCACCGCTTCGCGCAAGCCTCCTCCCTTGCGTCAATGTCTGGAGTCGCGGATAGCTTGAGGCCCGAGATCGGGCGAGTCAACGACCGGACAGCCCCGGAGGTCATGGTAACCAGTCTTGATGATGCTGAATGAATCTGATGCAAAGTCTGTCTCTGCTAGGTATTGTGGTATCCTTCTTTCCCAATCCATGCAAGACACCATTCGCCAACGCCAGGACCCATGAGCATTCCCCACCACAAACAAAGTCACCGCCTGAACTCCAAGACACCAAACACGGGTAATATGCGACACCATCTTAACCATCCAACATTGAAGAGATTCGCGGTCAGAACCGCATGTCCTTCCACACACAGGTCTCTCCTCTTTTTGTTTTCCTCTTTGGATCGTTTCCGACATCACTCATAGCACAGTCGTCTTTTTCCTGTTCCCTATTCCAGAAACATCCGCCATTTTTCAATAATCATCGTCAGAGATGTCCACAACGGACATAGTGGCCTGCTTCGAGTGGGAGCGAACCAGGCCCTCCACTTCACAATAAAGGCGGTCTTCGGCCTTGGTCCTCCGCACGGCAAAGCACTGGACAGACCCAACAAGAGCCGCAGCAGCACTACCCCACCAAGCCAGGGCAGTGCAATCCAGCCTGCTTCCGACCGTGTAAAGATAGCCGGCAATCGGTGGTGCGATCATCCGGCATGCTGCACTGGCGCTGGCTGCGAAGCCGTTCACCTTGCCAAGAACGGATTTGGGTGCCGCTTCCTTGATCTGAATGAGCAGCAGCGGGTAGACGAGGATGGAGAAGAGGTTCCGAACGGTCAGGTTGAAGTAAATGAAGGGATACAGGAGAGACTCGGGTGCCCAGACGAGGAACGGCATCAGGAAATAGGCCATCGGGTGCAAGACAGTGACAATGATGAAGAGTCTGAAGACCCCAATCTTGTCAGCAGCGATGGGGAATACGACGGCCTGGATAAAGAGAGCGATGGCCCCATTAACAGCCACTAAAGATTCAAGTCAGTCGACCGTCCCTGAAAGAGAAGAAATGTACTCAAGGTTTCTGCGCGCCAGGACTTGATACTTGAATGCTCGCAGAAATTGTGACAGGGATTTCGGGGAATCTAGCTACTTACTGATCATTCCGACGGCGGGTACAGACAGGCCGAGTCCGCCGGGGAAATAGAGCAAGCTCGATGGGACGACGGAGCTCATGGAGTCGACCACAGCCCTGTCATCCTCAAAGAAGATCGGAAGCAAGTGGTCATAGCACATCGCATGGTACGTCTCGAAGAAGGTCAGCACATATCTCCTGGCTCGCAACAGGATAAGAGGGGGGCACAACTCACATAGATGGACAGGCTGATGACCACCGCCATGATGCGCTTGTCGCTGAAAACGTTGAATGGCGCCGCCTTTTCCAATTCTTGCTGTGGCTCCACAGCCTCTGGGTTCTGGGTCAGGAAAGTGCCGTAGGTTTCCGACCTAAGGTCCACGGCAGGTCGCTTGACGGCATCCGAAGTCTCCCTAAGAGGGGTTTCTTCAGAAATGTAAGTCTCTGCCGGGAGTATTATCCGGGACTGCATGGCTGGATGGGTCTCCTCGAGGAGAATGTAACCCAGGATTATGCTGACGAACAGAAGAGCGGCACAGATGAGGTTCGGCAAGAGGTAAGGGAAACTGTCGAACAGACTGCCTTCTGGAAAGACGCTTGGCCAGGACTGGTGAGGGTCCGAGAATGTGCCGCCGATGCAGGGTCCTATTATGGTTCCTATGCTCCATACGAAAGGCATGATGGAATACGCCCTCGCTTCGCAAAGTTAGCATCCGAAATCGTCTCCTTCTCAGGCGGGTCGCTGCACATTACTCACGTTCCTAGAGAAAGTCAGTCGTGGATCATGAATGTCCTGAGCAGGGGAGGACTTACATGTTCGGGCTTCGTCACGAGCTCTCCAACCATGGTCTGGATGACCCCGATGTTGCCGTTCAGGGCCCCTCCAAAGACACGTCCTGCGACGGCCACCCAGATGTTGTCTGCAAAGCCAAGGATGACCATGGAGATCATTGTGCCGAGGCAGCCCAGCAAGAGGACGGGCTTCCGGCCAATGCGGTCACTCAGCCCACCCCAGTACATTCCCATCACGGCCTCGGCCAGGGCGAAGGACGAGATGAGCAGGCCGGAGTAGGTGGATGCATCTTCCTCGTTCCCGACCTTCAAGCGCTTGACGAGCTGCCATGCATACGGGAATATGGAGGTCAGGGCGATGGGCTCGGCAAGACGAACGATGGCTAGTTGCTGTTAGCAAGATCCATGCGTGTCGGGGACTGGGGTGCCCAGGTGGGAATGGGGGCCACTTTGCCTACCGAGCAGGAAGAGCTGGAGGGTGGGGAAGTCGTCCGGATTGCGGGTTGATCTCTGGGTTGTCAGGGTCATTGCTACTGAAAGTTGGTCTCAGTCTTACGACTCGTAACACAACAACACTTGAAGCAGATGACCAGAAAGTACAAGTGCAAAGTGAGTGCGTCGCCACTGGGTCAGCGGATCTATTGCTGGTTTGTCCACGTCTCTGGACCCTGAAAGATCGCGTGGAGATAAAGACAACGTGGTGTGAGTGGGTGGACGTGGGTGGGCGCCGCGTGGGTTGAGCGTGATGTATATATATATGTTTGTAGTACTTTCTTGTTGTTTCTTTTGTAATTTGCGACGGCTCTCCGAGGGACGACAGTACATGCAGACGGCAACTTGAGAAGACCAGAGAGGAGAGGAGGGCGGCGGTTAGTGCGAAGGGAAAGAGAAGGAGAATGTTGAAGCAGCAATAGCAAGCGGTGGGGAGGAGGTAAATATTTGTGTCCTCATACGTTGTGGTGTGTTGAGCCGGTGAGCCAGGGGGAGGGCATGTTGTATCCGTGCACTGATAAGCAACCAACGAAAACAACCCCCGGAAGAAGAAAAAAAGAGCCACAGTTACACATCACAGGCAGGCAATCTGGGCAGGGCGGAAAAGTGAGTGCAACGGGGCGAAGTTACGGTCAGGAAGATTTCCGTTTGGTCATGGGTTTGGTCTGGTCTGGTCTGGTCTGGCTGGTGGTCTACACCTGGGCTAAGGAGCAGTGCAGCCCGAGAACGGACGGCGCAGGTGGGAGGTAGTAGGTAGTGCTTGCCCATCTTGTCAAGCGACTGCCATGCCCATGCCCATGCCCAATGACACAGCACAGTGAAACTTGATTAGCGGATCTACGGTATGGATAGTCAGTCCGTGATCTAGCGTATACTCGAGTAGTGTGGAGGAAAGACGAGTAGGCTGAGCAAGGACTGAGAACTTACACTAGTGTAGGAGGCAAGTGCTCGCGGTGTTGCAAAGATGCAGCTGCCCCCGACTTCCGGCGCGAGCATAGCGGATCGACCACGAGTGGGTCCTGCTTTCGGGATACGCACGCATGTGCATGCAGTGGTTGTGTTGTGGAGCAAGGCGTCGCAGGCAGCTGCATATTGATGTACAATTGCCAGAACCAAGACAGGCCAGGGAATGTTCTCGCTCGTTTGCGCTGCACCTGCGCTGCACCACTGCACTGCGAAAAGTTGACCTCCTCTCCGGAACCCACACAAGATCGACTTCCCATGTGATGATAATGCTGTCGTTATCAGCTTCTGCTTTCATACTATGTGTTCTACAAATCTGCATTCCTCTGCTGTGTTCTTATCTGATGTGCAGTACACTAACGGCAGAACGTGCTGCAAAGCGAGCCACGGTAAAGTCTCAAGGTAGCATTCATTAGTTCCTCCTCGCATCAATGAAGAGCCGCGTCAGGCCAGTCGGCGACTTGCCTGGCTTGCCTGGCCAACAAGCGAGGCGAGGGGAAGTTGTCGCGTGCGGCTCGCGAGGATAAGATGCAGGGCCTGCAGGCGTCTGGAGCGGTCGAAACCCGTGGATACTGGACCTGGACATTGACAGTGCAAGGATGCTGCGCATGCACGTTACATCATACCGGGCTGGCACGGGCTTCGGGAAGTAGCGAGCATCAATTGATCCTGGACCTTGCTTGGGCGCCCCAGTCCGGCCCCACCTCAACAACCAAAAAAACATGGAGTCTCACCTCCACAGCTGCATCCGTCCCTGTGGCAGGGCCACGCGAGCCATGCCAGAACCAACATCAACGCGAAGAAGAAAGAAAATAAGAAGAAAAATTGATACACAACGAGGATCATCAACACACACAGCGTCCTAGGTGGGAGTGTCGTTGTGTCCGACGGTGTGTGTCTGCACACCACATATGCCCTCGTCGGCTGTCGGTACGGCCCCGGCGAAACCGTTACGAAAGGCGCTACCATAGTACACCGTTCTCCGGAGTGGCTGGTGACCTCCCCTCATGAGTCGCATCGCTCTCTCTCCGGCCTCGTGTATGAGTTGTCCTCCGAAACATGCTCACCTAGGTTTGATAAGTGTTTGCTCACTACCCCCATTGCATTGATGTCCTGACCCAAGAATGACGTCGGAATGGTGCTCTTGAATGGCTCTGCCTCGGCCAAAAGAAGAAAAAAAAAAGGCAAATCTCAGCCATCGCTGCTCTGCTTGCAGCCGGCCGATCCTCTGCAAGCAACAAAACAAGGCACCGTTGGACGGCGGCGAGTCCCCGAGCAGGCGGGTGCCAGCATGAACAAATACTGCCCAAGACTGCACAATCTGCATTGTAACACCCGTCCAGCGGGCCCACAGCAGAATTTTGCAGATCGAGGCGCGCTAGGCCGATCAGCAATCGAAGCAGCATCACGAGCTCCCCCGGGTCTCCAGGGCTCCAGGGCTGGGTCTCCGGGGCTACAGGACTCCATTTGGGCATTTGGGGATTTGTGGTCCGGTCGGCTGAAGTTTAAGTCCAAGTCCCGCTGCCATGTCAGTCAGACCGAGGCCAACAAGCCACTAACACGCCTGGTGTGTTATGTCACAACACAGGCTGATGCACAGAGCGGCAGATGCTTTCTTCTAGTCCTGACCGCCTTGCAGCCCGTTATCCGCCCTCTGTCACTGGCCCACCGGCCCCTCTCAGAACACGCATGGGCGTCGGGAGATTGTCAACGCCTCCCGCGGCCGCTACTATGCTTACTATGTACCATAGTATGCCTCGTTGGTGTGCATCCATCTCGGCAAGCCGCAGCTGCACCCGCGGCCCCCCCCAAACCCGAACCTCCGCTCTCGACTTGCATGTGCTTGTTCACATTGTTGGTCTGTCTGTCTGTCTGTCTGTCTGTCTGTCTGTCTGTCTGTCTGTCTGTCTGTCTGTCTGTCTGTCTGTCTGTCTGTCTGTCTGTTGAGGTCGTACAAGACCACATATCCATGCGCAACGATCGCGCCCGTTGAGCCCGAGATAACCAATCCCTGCGTGGGAAAAGGGTGGCGTGTCCCACTAATCCGAACTCTCATCTTCAGTCGAAAAAGATCGGACGTCCATGCAACTCTTATCGAGGGCATAGGGCATCGCGCTTCGGCTGTCATGCATGCAGGCTGGCAGGGCGACTGCACACCTCCCTGCTGTGCCCAGGAACACCGCCCACAGGAATGACCGGCCTATCAACGCCGCCTGATGTGCCCACTTTCCATGGAACATGACCATGCCGTGTGTGCGGCCCGGTCACCCACTTTGGAGCGAATTGGCTGGCCTAATCTCCCACTCGCCGCCTTCTCCTCCGTCGCCATTTGTGGACAGGGTTACTTGCTGCCCGTTGTCGCTCTCTGCTCTCTTCATTCAGCTTTTGCTAGTGCAAGTTCTCCTCGGGGGAAATACCCCCGCCTCTTGCTTTCCGGAGTGGGCCTGAGGACGGGCACCGCCCTCACCAGACAGCCTCACACGTCAATTCATTCATCCCATGGTCGTCTCTTTCTCGCTCTGAATGGGCCATGGAGCGTCCATGAACGCCCCAGATACGTTGCTTTTCCACCAGGAACGTTGAAATGGAGGCTGAAAACCCCTGCAGCCCAAGTACCACCCGACCCGTCCTTCCCCAGAACTAGTATGGGGCCGTCCCGTGGGGGTCCTCTGGGATTGTCGAATGACGACTGAGGAACACCTCACCAGGACCCCACGGGGCCGGCTTTGTGCCTGAGCACGCAATATCGACCACACAAGTGGCTTCTTTTTGCAAAAAAAAGATCCGGCATGGGTAGACCCGGTTTGCCCTTTTCTAACATGTCGTTGAAACACCCGAGTCGATAGATTCAGAGGGTGGAGCTGCGGATATCGGACTTTGTACAAACGTAGAGCCTTATATATCACCGAAAATCCCGCAGAAGTGCCTAGTTGGTTTTATTCTTAATCCGGTCACAAATCTCTCTTTTTTTTTTAAAAAAAAAAAAATTGAAATGCGAGCCGTCCCTTCACACAGTCGTAAACGGTCAAGGACCCAGCGTTTGATAATGAATACAATGCCGATAAGTCAACTGGTAGTGGGAGTTTCACGTGCAGTCATTGAGTCCTTGTCTGTTAAAATAGCTTAACATATCTAATGATCGATCGAAATGATGCCGACGCTTGGGACAGAACAGCATCAATTATACGGTCGCCGTGGGCTGTGTAATTATTGATTTTGTTGGTCCCCCCGCCGGATATCGATTAGGGTTGGCCACCTTGAAATGAGAACATCATACCGTGAGAATTAGTTCCTCCTACCTATTTGATTCTATTATCCTTATTGATGCAAGAGTCTTGATTGGATATCCCTGCCTTGCTTTTCCAAAACCCTATAGAATATTTTGATTTCAACATGTCACAGTCTAATAATTCGCAATCAATGTTATACTTAGCTCCTCACACTATTTACTCCCCCCCCCCCACAGCCCATATAATTGGGAATTCCGGGATCGACTATATCAGACCCGAGGTAGTGCGGAATTCATCTTACTTGGGACAGCACTTTCGCGAACCTACTTGACGCAGAAGCTGAAGGTATTTCTCAGGGACTGGCCGCCTTGGAGTTAATTGGTGGTGTCAGAGATACATTAGAAAGCAAGTCTTTTCACCCGGTGAAGGCAACCTTAGCCTCGGGCACACTTTGGGGCTTTTCGCAGCAAATGGGTAATTCATGAATGGCCGAAACCTGCCGACTGACGAGCAGTTCACGGGTGAGCTCGAAATTGAGGGTCCGGGGCATATCACGCAACTATTCGGAGACAATCTTATTCAAAGTTGACACTACCAATTCCTCCTAAATACTATCAACGCTGCTGAGATCGACAACCTCGACCCAGCTCGGTTCCCTTTCACAAAGTGTGAAAGATGCACCAACGGCACGAAACTCCGGACATGTGGTCACGAAAACAGGATCCGATATCGTCCCCGAATCCGGCGACTGCGGCAGAAGCGGCGGCGGCGGCGGCGGCGTCGGCGCAGACGGTGGAGGAGGCCCCGTCGTCACGGCACAGGCGCACGACGTAAACGCATGCGCCCCTAGGCCGACCTCGACACACGTGGCCGTTTGGCCCGGCGGGCAATTGAAGATGGTGACCCACGCGGTCGACGTCGGGGCCTCCCGCGTCCGGACGCACGCGCACGTTGAATCCGGCGGTGCACGGTCTCCCATCCCGAGCTGCGCGCAGGTCAGGATCATGCCCTGTGGGCACGACGAACCACTAGGCACTACTGCCGGCACCGAGGTCTGGCTCCTTTCTTGCGGCGTCTCAACGCAACTACACAATGTAGATGCCTTGTCTTCCAGCCCGAATTGCACGCAGATCACCGTTTTGTCCAGCGGGCATTCGGACGTGGCGAGTGATGCTGATGGTGTCGTCATCCGCGTGGTGCCTGGTTCGCTCGTAAGCGGTCCCGTCTCGACACAGGTGCACGATGGATACGCGTGGTCTCCCATCCCAACCTGCGTGCAAGATATACTCTGGGCAGGTGGGCAGGTGGAAGTGGTGGTCGGCACTGATGGTGTCGTCTGGGTCGTGCTCGCTTCGCTCGTGGCCGCTTGACTGCATGCGTCCGGTGATTCGGTGCATGCGAAAGTTGCTGACGCTGGTATTGTGGACACTGGTATTGTAGACACTGGTATGGTAGACCCTGGGGTGTTAAGAGAACCCACTGGCGCTGGGTTAGGTGTGTAAGTCAAGCCAAGTAAAAAGGTAATATTCCATTCCCACTTGCCCAAGCTTAATAAAAAAGACTTAAACATCTGCAACATAGCATCAGCACCGTCGCACTTAGCTATTTCAGCTAAAAAAGCTGCCAATTCCCGAATAATAAATAAATTAATATTAAATACAGTTAAAAGCTAAGCAAAGTTAGTCCTTAACTAAGCATTAATACTTAACTATAAATTGTTTATACAGTCGGTAAATTTCCCTAATATATTAAAACAATTAGCGCTAGGGTCCTCTTACCATGCAAACTTGTCACGAACGTGACAGGAATAGAACCAGGGTTGGATTATTGGTTCCCTGGAGGCGCAGATAAACTTTACCGGCCAGCTGGACAGGCCAGTAGAAAAAGGCATAACTTAGCGAGATTATATAATAAGTTAAAAAGATAACTAAAGCAATTAAAACAACACTATTACTTTAAGTAATTCAAATAATTTAATATTTTTATTACTTTTAATAAATAACATTTTAAATAAATTATAAAAATAATATTTTTATAGTTTTTTTAAAAACTAAATAAATATATAAATATATTTATTATTAAATAATTAAATAATATAAATAGCTTTTTAATAATTAATTTAAATATTTATTTATAAATAATTTTAAATTTATTATTTAATAGTTTTAAAAGCTAATTAATAAAATTAATCGCTTATATTTATAAATTAATAAATAGGTTTAGCAAGATATTAAAATAAAAAAACTTATAATCTTTTAAGCTATTATTAATATTATTAATATTTTAATTTAATAAAAAGAATATAAAGCTAAATAGCTTAATATTATATAATAAAACATTTAAACAGCTATAAGCCTACTTTATTTAAATTAAAATATATTAGTGTTTAATTATTTTAATAGTTAATTAAATAATATATATAACGTGGTTTACCATCACTCCGCCAGTATCACTATTCCGCCACTTTTACCAACTTCACGTCCCTTTTGCTAACCCTAGCACCCACACAGGGCTAAATAATTAATAAAAGTTAGCACTATGTAGTGCTAACTAGTCTTAATTGCTTATATCTAATTGATTTTTTTAATTTAGAGGGG
>LJJS01000473.1:0-13998 GCA_001447215.1 Diaporthe aspalathi
TATTGTTCCACTTCCTGATATGTTCCACTTCCTGGTAAACCACGTTAATAATAATTATATTTTTATATATTATTAATAATATTAATAATAATTCTGTTAATTAAGTATTGTTTAATAAAATTAATATTAATTTATTAATTGTGGTAGGTTCCTGACCCTAACCCTGTGTAGGTGCTGACTTTGCTATCAAGTCCCTGCAGGGTTGCATCGTGGCATCTGATCCTGCTTACTGGGGCTATCAGAACGGGGTCCTGGGGTGCCGTCGTGTTGGCTTATAATATAATAGAAAATCTATTTTTTTTATAACTTATTATTATTAATATTATATTTATTATTAAACGCTAGGTTTTTAAGCATTTATAATTATATAAAGGGATTGCTTACATTTTAAATTTTTTTTTTAAAAAAAAAGAGATGTGTCCGGATTAAAAACAAAACCAACTATGAAGATGGGAGATTCTATCGAAAGTCTGATCAGTCGATCGCTGAGTGTGTCGGCCCACCAGGCCATTCACAGGAGTAAGGATCTAGACCTTCACTCCTGTCACTGCTTGGCCTCTTCCTTCTCCGGATAGGACTGCCAAGAGACTTTCTGTGCGGTTGTCTGCGTCGCCATAACTCGGCTGCTTCTGTATGGCCAACCGTCCATTCGCAACGTTGGTCGACTTGTGTGGCCCCCGGCTAGATCCCCGGCGTGATCTCATTGCGTCAATGCTTCCCCTGAGCATGGACACTTGGAGCATGCCAGCTAAACACCAACATGGAATTCAATACCGTTGGATGTGAGTGGATGAGGGCAAACTGTTCTCGATCGAGACGTGTGGCCTTCACCGCAGGCGCATCCACCATGCAGCTTGTAGATTATTCAGCCGCAAGTAAGGACGCATTTCCTACCCTTAGATCCTTGGCAGTTTTATTATCCTGTTCGGGAATGGCGCGGTTCATCCTTTGACCTGCGTTTGGAGTTGCTGACGTCGGAGTAACACCTGTGATAGAGACTCCAGCGCTGCATGAATGATACCTATAATAAGCTGGTCTGGGCCTGCTTTATTGGAGAGAGTGCCGCCAGCTGGACCCATTTCTTGAATCTCTCTCTTCATTTGTTGACGAGTTTCGACCCCGGGTTGCGATTGAGAGCCTATTTACCTAGGTATTGTTTCCCCAGTCGATTCTCCTTTCACACTCTTTGTACCACATGCATTTCATTGCCTCGGCATCGTGTTGTGGGCAATCCCACATCCTTAAATCGACACTGAATTCCCTGCAGCCACCGCTCCTCTGTATTATCCGAATGCCCGGAAGCTAACAAGATCTTCTTGGTTGACACCCCTCCAGTCAATATCTTGTTCTGCTGGGCGTGGACTGCTTCCCCAGAAGCCGATTTCTTTGATCAACAACACAAAATGACACATAATGGACAAGCCAGTATGAATTCCTATCCATAATTCCGACATCATGGGATCTTGTGCTTACACATTACCAGTTCTCGGCAGCCTTTACGTTTACGCTCCGAACAAGGGCGCACCAATCTTCTTCGCGGCCGCATACGCCATCTGCGCCCTCGTTCACCTATGTCAATGCTAGTAAGTCTTGTCACACTGGATATTTGCAGTTGATATCGCAAACTCAGAGGATGTCTATAGCCGCCATAATTCTTGGAGAGTGATAGGCCTGTACCCGCTTTGCGCTGTGCTTTTTGCCTTTGGATATGCCATGCGGGAATACGGATCATACAACTACATGTACGACCCTGATGATGACCCACCCTTGATATTATTCATTTTGAGCCAAGTGTGCATATTTGTCTGCCCGTGAGTACACTCTGCGGTCCCATGATGAAACCTTGCGATGCCAGGCTGACCAAGCACTCTTTGTACCGATACAGTCCACTCCTCGAGTTGGCGAATTACCACATCCTGGGCCGCATATTCCATTACGTGCCCTTCGCTGCGCCGTTCTCTTCACGCAGAGTCACATCCTTCTTTGGAGGCCTGATGGCCGTCGTTGAGGGGTCTGAATGGAGCCGGCGTGTCCCTGTCCGCCAACGCCGGTGCCAACGAAAGTACTAAAAGCTCCGGCCACATCCTTGTTCTCGTTTCCCTCGTCCTTCAAGTCGTACTCATTATGGCCTTCGCCTTTCTGTCCATTTCGTTTCATCGGCGGTGCATCAAAACCGGGTTTCCGATGCGGACCAAGACAGTCAAGCCAGCACTTGTCACACTCTATACGAGCATGATCCTGATATTCGTCCGCTGCGTCTACCGGCTTGTGGAGAACGCCACCGGCACAACGAGCGTCGACATCGACGACGCTGAAGCTCTTGAGGCTCTGAGTCCCATTCTCCGGCACGAAGTCTACTTCTACATCTTCGAAGCGAGCCTTATGCTTTTGAACTCCGTGCTCTGGAACATTCGGCACCCGGGACCGTACTTACCCCAAGACCGCCACGTATATCTGGCACAGGACGGGACTGAAGTCACGGGGGAGAAGGATACAGGTGGTCACCGGCCGGTTCTCCAGGATATGGCAAATATACTTCTTTGTGGTCTTCTCTTTCTCGACAGGAAACCGGCTACTCAGCCACAATCAATTGAGCTCACAGAAGTACAGCTTATCAGCGGACGTCGCAGTTCCAACTCGGCCTAAAATGCAAAAAAGAGCCAATGGGGGCAATTATCACAGAACACCCTGAGTGAGCAAAGTCTCTCCACAGTGACTTTTTCCACGAGATGGCAGGAATGTGGTAACTGACTGGGCCCAAGTCACAAAATCTCGGGCAGCATAGAATCATAAACTTATCGATTGACGCCTTGATCACATCCCTTGAATACAGCCATAAGGTTAAGTTGGAATGACAAATGGGTAACTTTCTATCTACATGTAGTCAAATCATCTGACTCATAACCTTTCATGTGCTGTTACACGGAATAATTTCCGACTTCCTCGTCTCATGACTCATTATGGACGATGTCATCGGCTTTCTATAATTACACCACTGTCAGATGTACTCACGTATTGAAAAGAAGAAGCGGTTGAACTCACCAACAAGGGTCCAAGGTAGGAAAACGGAACATATGCTTTATTGTTCCAGTAGTCCACGCCCCAGCCCAGCATAGGGGGACAGTTGGTAAACATAGAGCCTGGGTTGTGCGAAGAAAGGGCCGTGTTTAGGTCGACGCTCATATCGACAACACAAACCGGGGTATTTGACTAAAACGATGAGCGCGAATTAGCTGCCGTGCACCTAGCACCTGAACTGCACGCCGAAGGTGGGGCCGGATGTGCAAGCAGGCTATCACTTACGGCACAGCCCATGTCCAGCTCAGTTGCGTTGGTCTGCGTGTCAGCCTCGGCCCTGAACGCGCAGCCCTGGGCATCGACGTAGAGCTCACGGGGCGTGGTCCAGTTCTTGTCAAATGCGACTTGGAGTACGCCAGGGAAGAAGTCGGCGCCGACATCCCGCGCTCTGGCCATGCCGTACGAGTCGGTGCCGTCAAAGTAGATGTACTTGTTGTCCTTGCACACGCCATAGTCGTCGTAATCTCCGCACTTGAAGTTGCCAGTCTCTGTCTCAAGCTTCTTGGGGTCGACACCCGGGCTGATGAGGACCAATTAGTCTCGTTAGGAGGATTGGGGGTTGGATATGGTGATGGGGCGACTTACTTCTTGATCGAGAAGAACCCACGGGCCTGAACAGCCTGGTTGAAGGTCCACTTCAGCAACTCACGGTACAGGAAACTAGTCTTCTCAGGTAGGGAGTCCGAAATCCTGGCACAGAACGCGCCCTCATGTGTCACCCCATAAAATGTATCAAAGTCCTTTTGGATGAGGGTCACAGCGGCTCCGACGTTCTTTTGGTAGTCATCGACGAATTCTGAGAGAGAAGCTGATATATCTTGCCATGCCACAGGGTTCTTTGTCGACTTCGGGAAGAGCAGGTTAACAACACCCGTTGGCGTACCGCCCGCAACACCAACCAAGGCTGAAGCAATGAAAGCACCGGCTCCTGGTGTAGCGAAAGTGGCGATAGCCTATTAATCGGAAGTCAGTCAGAGCCATTGTTACTCAGTGAAATATTATTGGAAGGTACAGCTTGTACTCACACCAAAAGCACCAAAGGTGGCACCGAAGATGGGACCAAAGAGTGGCGTCTTGGGATTGACGTCCTCGGGCGGCGCAACAGTGTCAACTATTTGTCCGACAACACCGCTACAATGGATACAGTCAGTCTTTTGGTTCTGCAATCAGAGTGGCTTTCGGTGTGGCAATTGGCATGCACTCACATTGCTTCAGCTTGTCCGTTGAGCAACGCCTGGTGGTAATTTGCAAAGTACTGGTTGATAGCTGTATGTGATTAGCCTCGAACAGGTTGGAACGGGGTTACAGCAGTGACGGCTCACTATAAATATTCCATACGGCCTGTCATTTGATTCTTGGATCAGTGATCAAGCTTACTTATGGCCTTGTAGACAGCGACTTACATAAAATTCCTGGTAGGAATTGTACTTAGCCCCCTGCCCGCTGGGTGGGGGTGTGCAAGTGCTGAGAGACAAGACATCACAGTTCCAGGTGATGAGTCCGGCCGAGTCCAAATAACATTGTGAGAAACCCTTGTCGCCACATTTGGCAGAGTTCTTCGACCACCAGTCCTACAACCAACAGTGTCAGTCTCCGAGCTCGAACTTGGCCATGCCAGAAGAAGTGGAGCTACTGACATTCAGGTGGTCGTTCATTTTCAGGATGTCCCAGCACTCCTTGTGGATGCTGCATTAGTGTTAGACGCCTGCGTGCTAAAGCGCATATTCTTTCTCTCACCCAGTTTTGCTATTCCAGCTACAGTCTTCGACTCCGACGGTGGTGTTTGCTGCATCTTGGCGGGGAACGATCGAATCGCGATAAATATGGGGGAAGCCTGAGACGAGGCTGCTCGAGGCTAAGCTGAGCGTCAAGATCGAGGATCGAAACATCCTGCTACAGTGTGAATCAAGCCTGTAAGGAGCGATACAGAAGGAAAGGGAAGAAAGGGAAAAGAATGAATGTATTGCACTTCGAGGTATGTAAATTCCTAGAGTCGTGGAAAGTCGATCGGCACCTATCTGACTTTATGTTCCGAGATGGTAACCCCGGCATAGATCCACGACAAACTTGCAAGCCCGACATACCGGTGATGTGGTTCCAAGTGGCGGTGCGCCGTCTGGGCGGATGTCTATCAAACATCAAGCCACCCCACCGACAGCCCCTTTCCATCAGCCGCAGCGCATCCCCCACGATCCTGCAGATTTACGGACCTAGGGACCCTGCTGTTCAGGATGTTCGCACCACGGTTATCAACTCGGTCTTGACCACGACTCATGACAATGACGCTATAATCTGCAATATCGCAGTTACGAGTTGCACTACCCTCCATGAAGCAAAGCGCCATAGAAATGATTTCAAAGCCACATCCCCTGCCTTTAAATCCAACGGTTATACCGCAGGTTCCTTCATCCCCAGATTCCATGCAGAGATACTTACAGCACGGACCACTGCGAGGCTATATTTATCAGGCCAAGACGGGAGCGTCTTTGGACGAAACGAAGATAGAGTAGGGGGTGGGTCCAATTAAACCGTATGTCAACGACCGTCTATGCAAGCATACAGGGATGTTGCAGGATCGCAGCACCTGTCAAATCAGGGGAGCAGGTCTTGGGTATCTTTCAACCTCACCTGACCATGCGAGCTTCCAACTTTCAGCCCGGTTCCACTGAAAATCGATTGCCGAGCGGTCGATCTCGTCCACAATAGCGGGTCTACGGTGAAGGAGGGCTGAGGGCTGAGCTTTCACCCGAAGACCCCGAGATCAGCACTCAGTCGTCTCATGGAAACAGCTTTGTGGGGGACGCTGTGGGGAGAAGAACCAAGGCAATCGGCGAACAAGGCTTGGATGCTACCCAAGGTCAGCAAGATTGCGAACGCAGGGGGTTCTGAACTTGCAAGCACATGTGCCTATCTTTAGTTCAAATGGACGAGCACATAGTTAAATATCACAGTGACCTATGTCTCAATAGCAGGTATTCGCGATCGCCCATCGACATTTCGTTCCAACGCTCTCTGCCCGTCTCTCTTTTCTAAGCTTCAGTCCGAACTTATACATCTCAGTCTGTCGTTTACGATACCTTCACGTACACACACGCACACACACATACATATCAACATACACCAAAGTCCACAGTCTTTACTACACAGCTACACACAAAATGCACTTCCGGTCATTACTGCCCCTGCTCACGAGCAGCCTTTACGCCACCCAAGTCGTCGCGGAAGCCTACGGCGACTGCTGCATGTGCCATTACATCGAGCTCCAGTGGCTTTGCGTAAAATGGAACGAAGAGACGGACACACTCTCCTGCGGGCTCGGAGGGCCATTCCCATCCGGGTCAAAGTGCACAGTCGACAGATTCTACCAGCCGGAAAGCCGCCTGCAGGCAAATGTCTCGTTGTACCTGGGCGCGAACGAGTCACCCTATCGGCTGGACCTGGGCATCAACCCTGGCAACTGTAAACCGTGGAAAGAGTTCCCGACGCAATGGACTGGCTGGGGCGCCTACATGTTCAACGGCGGCGAGATCTCGTCGCAAGACATGAGCGTCTGCGAGGGATACGGGGCTGTATGATTCGAGGTCGAAACTGAATGTTTGAGAGGGGTGGAACTGGACGGAAACATTGCCAATTAATGTCCGGATCTTCCACAATGGATTTACAATGTATACCTCACCGTTTCACGGAAAGGTCTTGGCAGTACCGAAGATTATCCATTATGTGAATATGAGTGCTGAGGCCTGTCTCCTCACCCTGTCTGCTCTTGCATACCACAATAGCTGAATGACGCGACAACTGTTGGGAAAGTGAATGACATTTATACCACAAAAAATAATTGATTTCCATCCTAGATCACGTTGACTGAAGATTTGCTCTGTCAAGTAAGGAAGTGAAGTTCCCTCGACGTGCTCATCTAGCCAAGCATTAATTAGTAGGACAAAGGAGATAAGTGTCCACATGCCATTCCAGAAGCAGTCCGTTCAGAGGAAATCTTGGTGACTGTTCTGACTTAATGCCCCGAGGAACAGGGACATCATGTCATGCAGGAATTGAGCCACCTGTTTGGAAAGGGGGAAGCCATCCACCACTTTTCCTACTCATGATTATTTATAGAGTCTGCACGCCTGCAAGGAAGAGTGCACCTCGCCTCGCAATCTGCAGCTCATAAGTTTTCTGGGCAGTGCGCAGAGAGGCACCTGCCCCCAGGAATGATGCTTACAGCCTCATGGGCATATTCGACATCAATTTGCCCTGGAAGTACGGTGATGGTGGATAGAAGACCTGTCGCCACTTGCGGTAAGAACTTTCCAGAGTATCCAATGACTTCCAAGGTTGAGCGGGCGGAGAGTCATCTCCAAATTCAAAGGCACTGGCACGTCACGTCGCAAACGCCCCTCACCGATTTGCTTTGCGGCCTCGAACGATACTTTGAATCACAGTTGAGGATGGTGCGAACATGGGCAGTCTCGATGGTATGTTAGACCTGCTTTAAGAAAGTGCGTTCCGAAATTGGTCTTTGAGATTCTTGATACAAAATCTTCATCCCGTCAACGTCTGGTTAGAGCTTTGGACCTGGGACGTCTGTTTCCAGAACCTCTCGAATGAAAGCAACCTGCTCTCTCAGCAGCTGATATTTGCCCTTCCCGCCCAACAAGTTGAGGTGACCCTTGTCTTTGACCCAGAGACACTTCTTCCTCTTCGAGGTCAGCTTGTCGAACATCTCCTGTTGTAGCTCCGTGGCGAGATAACATCTAGTGCCGGTATTATCAGCATGACAGGTGTTTTGAGGTTGGCAAGAATCTGCTTGGGCCAGAATATGGCTATCTTGTGATATGATTGCAATGCGATGTGATTTCGTGCTGTTGGTCCGCCTCTCTCCACAATCAAGTTATTGAACCTGTTGCATGCCACTGGTAAGCGATTTCCTGGTGGATGTGCCGGGATTATGGCGTACCCAAATGACTCAAGTCCCCCGGGGCCACCATCGCCCAACATGCCGATGATGTTTTCCCCTTTGCTGTTGAAGATCGGCATCATTTCTGGTCCGCGGCCGTGTAGCAGCTGAGCCTCTCGATCCTGTATGAGTCGAGCGAAGGCGTTCTCTCTCTTGTCGTCTCTGTAAAAGTGGAACACTGGAGATGCCATGATGACTGCCCTGTGCCCGATGTGCGTCAGCTCATATTTGTCCCCTTGCGGTCTGAGTTGACCACGGATGCTGCGGGTCAAAGGTTGGCAAAGGTTGCTGACTTGACTCGATGATCCATCACAGCCGTACAGCCGCTAACTACCGCTCCGAGAGAGATACCCCAAAGTATTATGCGACTTTTATCGACCGCTGGAAGTGTGCTGATATGCGTTATTATATCTGAGATATCCTCGGCGTACTGAAGGGGGTCAGCTTGGTTCCTTGGGAACCCATCGCTGCCGCCTACACTCCGACAGTCATAAATGAACACGTTGAAGCCATTGGATTGGAAGCCTTTCGCGACTTGTGGGAGAAGTATTTCTTTAACCACGTTGATCTGGACTGGCCGTCAGCTGGTGTTGAAGTGCTCACGAAGCTAGCCAGTACTCACACCCGGTGTCATGATGATGGTAGGGGCGGGCCCATCTTTCGCGCCGAAGAACCATCCACGAAGAGTCGTGCCGTCGAGAGTTTTACACTCGTATGCCTGATGTTCGGGTAATTGCATGGCTTCAAAGCTGCAGAATTCGATGGCACAGTAGTCCAGGCCGAGGTAAATCCAAGCGATGCGGCCTGAATAAAATTTATCTCAGATGTCTCTCTGATGTGATCTGGTAAAGCTGATAGAACCTCAACTGGGCCCATAGTATTTTGTGGGTTGTTGGCACCAACAAGCCAACAGACACGGAGCTTATACCACAATAGTAAACGGGTTCATATGATAATGAAAGATAACCACAAGTGATGTTACCGGACTGCATATTTGATATGATATATGATATGTCTCTTTCTGGCGGATGTGGGTACAACGAAAATTGTTCCAGGGACTATATTGGTTCGCTTCACACCCTTCACAATATAAGGTTTGCCAGTGTGGAGTCACTGGCACGTCTCGAATGTCCATGAAGGCGCAACGCACTGCACACAAGATTGATTTCTCCCACAGTTTCAATTATGACAACGGCATCATGTTGTGGCATTGCAATGTGCTGACCACCATCCACTGGAGTCAGACACGGTCGGGCATAACTATGGACGGGAACACCGTTCAACATTCCAACATTGTCAAACCATCCACCGAGCATGCCACCTATGAAAAGCAACATTTTTGCGTCAAGGTCACGTAGTAACCTTACCTAAGTATGCTGCTGCGGGCTCTAGCTTATCACTCAACACCATCTATTTTACTCATATACACTATGGGATCATTTTTGCTTGCCTCATCCTATCGAATACCAGCGTATATCCTCGTGTCGTCTGGATGGTCTCTTTAAACCCAACTTCCCTGGCGCTACTCAGGTCAAACTGCCTGTCGAATGGGATCTGGGGGATACGATCCACAAACCACCAGTTGTGCGACAACACATCGATGCTTTCGAGTCCCTCACGTTCTACGACGCCATGCCACCGATCCGCGTGCCTGCTGACGAACCCGCCCGCAGTCTCTTTGCCCTCGATAGGCGGCGCACCTCGTAAGCCAAAGCAGGCGCAGATTCCACCCCAGACGTCAGCCCAGGTCACCACTTCACCATCGGCGACGTTGAAGGCGCGGCCCCCGCCGCACGTCTCCGGGTTCAGCGCGGCATAGATCTCCATCCGGGCAATGACGTCCTGGCTCGAGTCGGTTTGCAGCGAGCGGTAGCCCGCGGCCGTTCCGGGGTACGCGCACTCGGGACCGGCGCCGCACACCTTGCGGAAGAGGCTGAGGTAGAAGCCCGGGCCCTGGGCGACGTTCATGGCGTTCTTGCCCGGGACGAAGCCGATGATCGTGTCCGGCCGGACCTCGGTGAATGTCCAGGAGTGGCGTGCTCTCTCGGACAGGCGCTTCAGGATGTCCACCTGCGAGTAGTAGAAAACCTCGTTCCCCCACGGAGACGGCACACGCGGCTGTGACTCGTGGAATGGTGGCACCAGGTTGACATGCTCGGGGAAGAGAAGGCCATAGGCCTTTCCGCCGGTTTGAAGGATCACAGATTTCACTAGGGGCGCCAGTGCTGTGATCGCTGTAATCGATGTCTCCAGGAGGGCGTCATTTGCACGGCGAAGTGGCATCGGCCGATTTTCCTCCGGTACCCTGTACGCTGACAAGGGGCTGTCAGTCAAGCGACAGCAAAGCATCTGTATTGTACTACCTAGGTATATTGAAGGGCTCTCGATCAGTCTCCGGGATAATTAGTTGTCAACTAACCAGTGTAAATTGTATGTGTCATAGTGTCGATGTCGGCGATCATCTCGTTGAGTAGGGCCTTGACTTCATCCACCGGCCTGGCAAAGTCAATGCCGCTGACGATTCTGACCCGGTTCTCATTCTCGGGAAGCAGCGCATTTTCTTTTGTCATAGGTCTGTTCGTTTTTGCGGTGATCTTCTCAAATGTTGTGGCGGTAGGATATGTGAGAGCCTGCTGCATTACCGCCCATCCAGAAACGCCTGATGCGCCGAGAACAAGTAAATAGGCCATTTTTAAATCCTGAAAAAATACCGAAGAATTTCAGCTAAACATTGAAGTTGAATCCGCAACTCATCGCCCCAGGTGTGCATCTTATGCTGCCAGTGTTGATCGCAGGGAAATCGTCTACTTAAGTATCCCGAGCACGGCCCTGTTGTTAACACTGAGGCGGCAGTCGTTTCGGTCGCAAATCTCACAGGAAACACATGTTTGAGTTTGAAGCAATTGGCTGACTCATTGATGATTGCCTTCACAGCATGAAAGTGGCATGAAAAGAACATCATGCTTTCTCCGGTGTACGTTTCCACATTTCTTGGGAACACACGTGCAACAACCAAAACAGAGAGTGCATGTGCTTCTTCGCTGCAGGTGGGTTCCATCAAGGTCTACGCCCAAGTATCTGCTTCAGCTAACTTGTTTTAGAAATAGATTTTTACCAAATAAAGACCGCCACCGGGATTGTATATTCGTCATCATGTCTCATTCATTGTTAAACCTCCATGGAAGCGGATTGTATAAGCAAAATGCAACCCCTTTTAGTGTTACCAGTATAAGCCTTCTTTTTGGAAAGCCAAGAGGTAAGTTTGCAATCTTCACCGATGTTGAGCCTCCCTTCCTCTCATGGAAATGTTTTTGCTGTTTATGTCCGATTCCACAAATGCTCTCATCATGGCAATTGAGAAAACTGAACAATGGTAATGAACCCCACGCCACTTACAGGCTCAGATCTTCCTTCATATAATTCACGAATACCTATTTTCGGGCTCCGTATTATCATCGTCCTCAGTCCAATGAGGGCCGTCGTAAGCAAACGGGTACATGCGCATCCAGATAGCCATCTCAGCCGCAAGCTCATCGGGGTACTTCGTAATGCCTCCTTCTTGCTCAACAGCTTGGTAGAATTTGTCCCACCAGGGCCTGGGTATCCAGTACATCTTTGTGTATTCCCAATATTCAGGATACCAGCCGGAAAACTCCCAGTCGATGATTGACGTGATGTGGCCGTCCTTGACGAGGATGTTGTAAGGTCGCAGATCAGCGTGTGTGAATTTGACGGCGTATTTTTCAGGCCTCGAGTGCACAAGCATCACGTCTGGTTCGTCTTCCCAGTGGTTTAAGGGGCTACCCAGGCGGAGAAACGTGTGGAAGTCTGCAATGCTGTCGAAGGGCCCCCATGCGCTGCCATCAAGACGTGAATCGTGGTTTTCGCCCAAGTTCACCGATCCGATGATGCCATCCTTGGGGGGCTTCAGCTTCCTGAGTTGCTGGATGTAGCCCCCAAGCTCGGCCCCGAAAGTCTTGATTTGGTCGAGGGTCATCTGGTCGTAGCTCTCGGCGGTCCCAGGACCACTTGATGACATTTCCATCACCAGATGGTTGCATTCTTCGAACTCGTATACCTTGAGAACCCGAGGTATTGGTATAATGGTTCGGCTCCTGACGTATTCCATAGCCTCGACCTCGTTTTTGAGGCAGTTGAGCTTAATAATCCGATTGCGAGGCAGTCGGAGTGTCTCGCCGGCTTGACCAAAAGCGTTTCTGCCATGGTATACGATGCTACCAGCCCAGACTTGCATCTGCAACCAAAGTGGCAATCGGTGGGATTTCCGCTTGATGCGTTTCGGCTCACTCATTGTTTGTCGGTGAGATTGTAGTTGATGGAGTTGCAAGGTTGGCCTTCGTTCATATACACTGGGACCTCGCGTGTTTGGGGTAATGCTGTGATTAGTCACTCCAGCAGTCTCACAGCAGTCCAGAGAATGTGATGGTGGGAGGGGGGAGGGTTTGCTGTTGGGTGCCTGTGCCACAACTTGGCATACATACCTAGGTGCCTAACTAATTCAAGTCACATCCAACCAACACTTGATTCTATCTACTTCTTGGTCGTTCAACACTCGTCTAGGTACCCCTCGCCTAAGTCACACCACTTGGAAGGGTGCAACTCACACACCTGGGTTTGGCGCTCCTCTAATGGTACATCTAACTTTAGTACACCGATGGTTTGGCCATACTCAGCCATGAGTACTGGTTGCTTTAGGCTGCGGCTATTCGTTAAACAGACAGTACATTACAAGCAGCCGAGTGGAGCTTCGTACAGACGTATCGGTGAACTATGCTCTCGAATTTTCTTGTTTGTAAGTTCCGCATAAAAAGTCCTGATTCTATGGATCCAAACGGCATGATTCTTCCAATAAGACAGAGTGAAAAGACTCACCCAGCATGCCTTATCGAAACGAGAATCGTGTTTCTGTCGCACTATAATTCCGTCGGTCTATTACCACAAACTCGAATAGTTACGCCTAGGGCAGGGTATATTTCACTGGGCCATCTGGATCGAGCTGAAGGGAATTGACGGCGACGGCGCTCGTTACCAAGTTATCAGCGAACCTGCATACGGACATTAAGAGGTCTAATGCAATGGTCGTTGAAGACTGGCTAAACTTCCACCTTTGTATTCGCATGATTGCCAAATACGGTGTTCTCTCCATTCTTTTCAGGCCTAAATATTAGGTTTCCATAAAGCATTGATCTGATATTGTATCTGCGCCTTCGAGACATCCATATTTTTTGGTCCAGTTCGTTTTTTATGTAAATCTATGCGAGTTTATCCTTAAAGGAGACACAAAACAGAACACCCGCAAGAAGCACGCCCTTTACATGGTGCAGTATACTCGTGAGATTTCTCAGAAGAGCAAGAAGCCAAATGACCCCTGGCAAGTAGAGGAAGTGCAAGGCGTTACCGTGAAGTGCGATGTCAATGGTCAGGACAGTGTTTCCTGTTGTGCAGTGATGGTCTCTGGCCTGGTGCGATCGAAACAGTAAATTAGAATTCTAGGGGAGATCTTGTTGAGAAGAAGAGGAACACTGGTAAACATCATAAAGATGGGGTGGTTTATAGTTCTATGGTCCGTCCTGATTTAGATCAAGCCTCGTCCTCTGACTCGCGATTAAGCTTCCAACGACGCAAACTACTCAGCCTCGGCAAGCATCAAGGGCAGACAATTAATCATAAGAAATTACCGAAACTTCCGCTCAACAAGGCGCGCCAACTATGTAGGCTTCTCAAGGTTCCACTTGCCCAGCCAGCATCGCGTGGCTGCTGCGAAAAGCAGTAAACTCTAAACACGAACGACCTGGATCCAGAACATCAGAATGCAGGACGCAGAATTCTTATAAGAACCAGGCGTACTGGAGGTCGTGAACACGTCCACCTTCCCAGACACATGCACTCAGGACACATAATAATGAGAACGGATATTCGCGTACCCAAAAACGGATGCCACGTAC
>LJJS01000475.1:0-120913 GCA_001447215.1 Diaporthe aspalathi
GTGGCTCGCTCGCTGGGGTGGCTCGCTCGTTGGTGCTTTACGTTATTATTTTAAAAGTATAATAGTAAGTAACTGTTTTTATAAACTAATAGCTATTTTGTATTAGAATTTCTAAAATCCAAGAGGGTGGGCAGGTGGGCCCGACTGTCTCCTTAAGAAAATGAATCTCGTCGCGCTACGTGGTCCAAAGTTCGGGTCAGCGCGCATTAGCCTTAGCTGCTCTCTCAATATAATACCAGAACACACTCGTCATGTCACATACGACCATAAGTACCAGAAAATTCGGGATCCCGTCCGCTCTCCCATAGACAAGCTGGTAACTGCCGGATTAGTAGTTGGGTCGGTGACGACCAGCGAATACCTGGTGTTGTATGTTTTTGCATGTTTTGCTTGTTGGCGCGTCTCTCCAATATACAAGCCGGGAGTTCCTGGATTAGTAGTTAGGTCGGCAACGATTTATGTGCCTCTATGGTGAATATCTCGGGAAATCCCATCCTTTTTTGCTAGCTGTGGACGCGGAGACGTGAGAGTGGAGTAATTATACCGACAAATGTAGAACGAAAAAGCGACGCCGCAATTGCAGTGCAATTGCGTACCTCTTATTCCGTTCCACAACAAATGCAGCAGCCCTCCTTGGGTAAATTTCATCACTCTAAGAGTCCCTGCTCGAAGCTGGTCTCGACTAAGTAGCCTCGTCACGATGCTGTCGCTATTTTCTTAGCGACGACCTGTTTTTTTTTCTCGTAACCTACTGTTATCGGCATTGTGTTTATTATCAAACGCTGGGTCTTTGAGCGTTTACGACTGTGTGAAGGGACCGCTTGCATTTCGTTTTTTTTTATTGAAAAAAAAAGAGAGATTTGTGTCCGGATTAAAAACAAAACCAACTAAATCCATGCCTCCCCCAGTCTCCACAATCTAACATAAGAGCCTGTCACCCGATTTCACGGCTCCTCATGAGTTTTACCTGCGGCGTTATTTGTGTAGATAGCTATACACAAATTGGAAGTGGTATAATTAATATGATAGCAGATACGGTCGGAGGCCATCTTTAAAAAGCAAGCGATCTAGCTTCAGTAGGTCACCCATCGCAATCCTCGTGCATGGCTGAAAGTGAAAGCGGCAACACTATGAAATGAAGAACGTTGACATCGTTACAGCCACCTCTCGGCTCACTGCTGGAGGCTCATAAGGTCATAGTCACCTTTTTTGAAGATGTCCCAGACAAGCCGAGCCCACGTCACGGAGACGAGAAGAGACGCCTCCTGAAGATAATGAGCAAGTCTCACGGAAGGTGGGATACAAAGCATCCTCGTTATCGCCTCATGGACGCCCTGTTCGGGTTCAGTCATTACATGACTGGACAGATGATTGAACTGAATCGATGGGAAGGACTGCAAAACAGGGGAACACCTTGTAAATCTTGTTAAGTACACCCCACCGGGATTACAAACATTATTTCTCAACTTCCGCACCCAACAGTGAGTCGAATGCAACTGATATATTCATAAAGAATTGATAATCAATCTTTTTAAGCAATTTATACTTTGAAGTACTATGAGTATGGAAGTTACTAGAAAAAGGGACTTGGTTGGGATGTGTGAATCAAGTACGAAGGAAATAACATTTGTAAACCCGGTCGGTTGTAAAATGTGATGTCGGGTTCCTCTTTTCCGCAAATCCGAGGCATGGACCCATGCACTCACTACGTCCGAAGCTCGATGATACCGCCGGCCACGCCCGCCGAATCCTAACAGTTCGGAGCAGAACAGGTGTCCGAAGCACACCAAGGCATTAAAAAGAGCAGGATGTCAATTGAGGGCGTGCCGAAGAACGAAGTTGGACAAATGAGCCAGCCACCTTCACTTTGGTAGAATCTTTTTAGTTTGTGTTTTCCAACATTCATTCGTTCGGTTCAAACATATTCTGTTGCTCAGGTGACTTCCACCTTTGCTCTATTGGCTTCCTCTGTCCACCCAATCCACCTGCGAGGGCCTCTCCCATCGCCGGCCTGGCAACCATGGCTCGCATAACTCTGATTTTCGCCGTATTCTTGAGCTTGTCTTTAGGATTGACCTCTCCTTTATGGTCCGAACAGGCGGGGGCCGACACTGTCGGCTCTGGGACCTGTGCTGAGCTTCACCAACGCAAAGCATGGCACAGTTTGACTGATGGCCAAAAGACAGAATATATTAACGCAGAGCTTTGTCTAATGCGTACGCCTCCTATTACTGGGCACCCGCTAGTGCAAAATCGTTGGGATGAGTTCGTACGCACTCACGAGATCCAAACCCGTAAGCACAAATCGTCTCATCTTTCAACGATGCCCTTTATCAGGCTTTATCCTTGTCACCTTAATCTCTCCTGAAATACATCTTTCAAGTATATGCAGCACCCTACTTACATATCTCAGAGTGGATTCATGATGTTGGCGCCTTTCTTCCGTGGCATCGCTATTTCATCTTGGTGCACGAGAATGCTTTACGTAACGAGTGTCATTACACGGGATACCAGCCATACTGGATGGAAACTCTCGATGTAGATAACCTCGCATCAAGTGTTATATTTGACCCGGTTACAGGCTTTGGTGGCGAGGGTGGCGAGGGTGGCGAGTGTCTTAACGATGGGCCCTTTATGAACACAACAATTCACCTAAGCTACAACTTTACTAGCCTCGAGTTTTACGCCCAAGACCAATGCCGTAAGCATCATTCTCCTCCTGTTATAAATCCCCGGATTTTTGTTTTGGAATGTTTCCGCATGCAATACTTTAGTAGGACCCGTAGCAAGTGATTAACACACATCAGTGTCCCGGTCTTTCAATGAAACAAACTTCACCTGGGCGAACCAGACCTATATTGACGCATGTTTTGCCTCCGACGATGCCACGGTGGCACTTAATTGCTATTTCGATCGACCGCATGGAGCCGGCCATATCGGCGTGGGCGGAACAATGGCAAATAGAGCCGGCTCTATTGGGGACCCTATCTTCTTCCTCCACCATGCGAATCTCGACCGCCTATGGTGGGACTGGCAGCAGGTCAACCCAAATACGAGAACGTATAGCATTGGCCCACTAAGGAACCAGCCAACGGAGGCATATCGGAAGAGATCTATGCCCTTACCAGCGCCAGGGCCTGAGTTCTTGAATTATTCGGGTGATAATGGGAACGTTACAACGCTTAGCCACGTCCTATGGCTTGCGGGCCTCGGTCCCAATATTACTCTTGCGGAGGTGATGGACTTAAGCAATACCCTGAATTGCGCCGAATATGTCTAGCGACGGGCATGGATCAACGGACAAACGCTGTGCGATTGGAGTAAATATATGTCTTATGCGAGTCTTGCTCTGGCTTGTCACATAGACAGGGGGCATGCATTGCGGTTACAAGACCGATTTGCTGTTACATTATAGGTAATGTAAGTGGAGATTTGCGTACCCAAAATCGGATGCCGCGTACCTTTTGTTTACGAAGTAGTGCTGCAGCCAATAAGTTCACGTTATTTCAGAGCGTCGTACCAGTCTGTTTTGCAACCGCGTTCAAATATGGCCTCAATACCCACCTCTGCCGCCCAACTTCACCCGCCCACCTACCATCACAACGTCGTCAAATCGACTGATTACTTAGCAGAGTCTAAAAGTTCCACATCAAAATAACCATTCACTAGTTAAATATCATCTTGAGGGGTCATGATGGTACCCGATGCCGCTGCGGTGGCATGCTGACTGTCTCAAATGGAACTCCACTATCAATGCTGCCAACCATCGCCGCCCAGGACATTCCAACCCTATTCTGTTTCTGAAACTTTTCAACGACGGATACGACACTCATGACGACCTGAAGGACGATTTAGACGAAGCTACGAGCAGTGCTGGGTGGAACATAGTGTTCCCATGGTGCGAAGCCAAACAGGAGCAGATGATGTGGCTTCGAGAGCGACGTTTTTCACGCTCCATATCGCTCGACTGCACCTATTCGATCCCAGAAGAAGGAGCCCTACTTCCAAGGCACCGCCCTACGCACACGAACAAGGGTTTATGTTCAGGATACGTTGCTAGGCAAATGATGAGCAATAAGTGTAACGCGGTGCTGGGTGCAATCAGGGCCAGGAATTACCGATGCATAGATAATACCCAATTGGGTACTTATAAACCCATAAGTAATTGCAAGGATAGAATTACTCATGGGTTATAAGTGAATAGCTTCGGTCCTTTTGAAAATATACTAAAAATAAAATACCCATAGTAGCGATTGAGGGGTTTGCAGTATTTGTAAGGTGTAGTAGGCCTTTAATAAAGGAGTGATCTCATGCGTCCAAGGCCCAGAAAAGGGTGCGTCTCTGATCATCGTCCCCGACTCACTCTAATTAATGTTACCGAGCGCTCGACTGGAACAGGTATTCGAAATTGCTATCAAATACTCAAAGAAATTAGAGACGGATAAAAAGTTGCACAGTCTGAATCAGATACATTGTGATGAGATCATCAAGACCGCACTCGAATACTATGGCATCTACCACGAGGAGCTCGCAGCACACAGCAATGCCAAGGACACGGCCAACGACCTGCCAGACAGAACCAGGGTTTCTCGAGCACTGAAGCACTTCGTGAGAGACTGGTCCATTTCGGGTCACGGAGAGCGCGAGGACGCATTCCCTTGTATCATAGACACGATGGGAACATCTATGGGAACACTATACCCCAAGAGATCCGGTGAAGCCGTGAAGGTGCTGCTTCCAGGATCTGGGCTTGGCCGCTTGGGACACGAAGTCGCCCCATTAGGTGACTTCGAGGTCACCGTCAATGAGAGGTCTATGTACATGAACCACGCCCACTGATTCCTTGAGGCGCATCCAGGGCCTGGCTCCAAATCGGTCCACCCGTTCCTTGACGGCTGGTCCCACCATGCGACCAGTGCGAACATGTTTCGCGACGTTTTGCTCCCTGACGTGCGGCTGAACGCTAGCTCTGTGCTTCTCGTCGAGGGCTACTTCGTTTCGGAGTTCAGAGACCGCAAAGGTGAATATGATTCTGTTGTCACATACTTCTTCATCGACACGGCAAGGCCCGCAATGAGCTACTTCGACGCCATCCACGCAGTCCTAGAGCCGGGAGGGTCCTGGGTTAAACTTTGGCCCGCTGCTGTGGGCAACTGCCTCGATTGTACAACTGTCGTTGGATGATATCGTTGCAATTGTAGAGAGCATGTGCTTCGAATTTGTAGACACATTGGAAACATGCGGGGGAGCCACTTTTGAGGGGAGGAGCATCAGGAGCATGGAGGCTGTCTATGGTTTCAATGAGAGGACTCTGAGCCAGAACGCGTACTCGGCACAGTTCTGGGTTGCCAGAAGGGTGGAGTGAGAAAGTTGTAAAGCTTCCTCGGGCGCCAAATCTGGTGACAGGGGTCAATTGTGGTAGTTCTGTCAGGCACGATATTTAACAAAAGAGTTGAGGAATTAAAACATAATTCTTTATATATAATTAATATTACATATAATATTTCTCCGAAACTGTGGGAAATTTCTTGTCGTGTATTTAACTGAAATTCGCACAGAATACATTCAGAAATGGTTTTGCAAATGGAAGATGGCATGCCGGATCGAGTGCTCATTGGGTGTTCAGCAACAGAGTCAGGACGTCAGGCCGCGAATGAATTAGCAAGCGTCTATTCTGTTTCGGTTCCTCGGTCACGTAACATCATTACAACTAACGTCTGGTCGGGGGCAAACTCGATGCTTACCCAACGCATTAGTTCTATCAACTCGGTTTCAGCTACCTGCAAAAAGATAGGCGCCAATATCGATGAAGTCGCGATGTCAATTGGATATGACTCGCGTATAGGTAAAAGGTACCTCAAGGCTGGTATCGGGTTTGGCGGCAGCTGTTTGAAAAAAGACATCCTGAGTCTAGTTTATCTAGCAGATTCTCTGAACCTCGAGGCTGTAGGTGAGTACTGGCGACAGGTTTTGAAGATCAAAGAGTATCAACAAACCCGTTTCAGTCAACGTGTCATCGAGTGTCTGAACAACACACTCAAGGGCAAGAAGATCACTCTTTTGGGCTACGCTTTCAAAGCGGATACATCAGATACACGGAAACCTACGCTGGAAATCATCAAGACATTATTGCAGGAGGATCCTTTGTAAATTGCTATGTTTGATCCGTGCTGCAATCTGATTGACATTCAAATGAAGGTGGGCATGCTTCTCGGAACTTCTTCGAACAAAATGGGTCCGATTATGATCTACAGCAACGCATATGAGGCTTGTGCACGAAGCAACGCTGTGCTAATTACTGCCGAGCTCGGTCACTTGTGCACTACGGTCCAGAGTCTACCTGATATAAGGAGGAACAACAGTCACGTGCTACAGCCAATAATATACAAGCCAAGAACCATAGCCATTAATACGTGGCGATTCAAGCGTGGACGTCAGGACTACTGACACCAAAGTTTTATCTATGCACGAAGATCTGCTTCTTCCTAGTTATGTCATCAATACACACAAACGATCAACCTGTACCGCTATGCAACGCTGAGCCTAAATGCACCAAGGATTGCCCGGACTGGGGGTTACTTAGAGGTGATAGGTGCTCAAGCTCTAAGAGGTCGAATGAGTACATGTTGAGGAAAATCATGAATTGTAGTCAGATAGCTAACAAAATGAAATATCCCAAGTGAGTATTTATTGCCAGGGGGATGATAAACAGTGGAGTGCTTGGAAAGCTGGGGATGAAAGCTGAGAGTCTAGGGCGGCCAGGAACTTAATGTACTGTGGCCGAAGGCCCTAGGCCGGCTATACGGTTGCTTAAAAAAATACCCTTGTAAATTAGCTAATTAAAAGGCAAAATTTAAGCATTAGTAAATTGCTAAGTATTAAAATTTTCAAATTTCAGGCTTTTTAATTAGTTTTCTTTTATTATAATAAAGGCTTTTATGCCTTTGTTATTAACTAAGCTTTTTTTAATAAAAAAAAAGGCCTTTTATGCCCTTTTTTGCTTTTTTTTTTTACAAAAAAAAAGGTTTAAAAAAGTAATAAAAAGAAAAAAAACTTTTCTGAGTAGCTAAAATTTATTAAAAGAAAATGTTAAAAATATTTTCCTAAAAAAAAAGCCGTTGTTTAATTCTGTCTCAGCTAAACAGCATTTTAAAGCTTATTAGCTGAGAAAGGGCTGCTAACGGTTAGCAATTTGCCAATACTTAAGTTCTGCCCATCAATTGGCTAACCTATTACCCTTACTTTCTCTCCCAGCCATTAAATTCGCATACGGGGGCCCGCTACAGTATTTTCAGCATTGGAGAATAGCAAGCGAATCGGGAGCATGTCAATCACTAAGGTAGGTAGTTTCAAGCTTAATTCATACACAGGCTCTTTTACAACTATAAGTAGTCCCTTTATATGGTATTAAATATTAAAAGGCCCGGTATATATATTATTAGCTAGTTGGTTTTGTTTTCAATCCGGGCACAAATCTGTCTTTTTTAAAAACAAATTAAAAATTAAATGCGAGCTATCGTTAGCCAGAGTTGAAGGTATTTATATATTTTGAAAATTAAAGGGACGGTTGGATACCAGTTTTATTTAGGTGCAGTAGAGTGCTACGGCAAATCGGATGATGCGGCACAACTGGTACAGCCGCGTGAATTGGTCTGAGATAGCGAAAGGGAACAGGCAGCTGAAACTACAAGGTGTGATAGCATGTCTAATAAATGCTACTTAGGGACGTAGGTACTCATTAAAATAGAAAATTATGAAGAGATGTCTGATGTATTTAGCATTGATTACTTCTGAAACCTTTTACCCAGCGTGATATTGGAAGTAAGATGGTTGCTTCATCGGTCATTCAAAGTGTCCTGCTTGCTGTACATCGGTATTGATAGAGGGATCCAACAACAACTTATAGTCTGCCCAACTGACCCTGTGTAACAACGTGGCATTTTTCCTTAGACTATCAAGGAGTCTCAACTTCATTCTTTGTGACTTCTCCACTTCAAACTGTTCTGTGTAGGTGTTCACGAGGTTCCGCATACTTCGCTGCGTATGCGGGTTGTCAGGACCAAATACTTTCTGCCGCGCCATCAATGCCTTCTGATGCCACGCCTCGCTTTCTTCGAGCCTGTTCAGGAGCTGAATCACAATTCCCAACATGTTGCAGGCAGTGCTGACCTCTGGGTGGTCATCACCATACGCGGCACTCCGAGTTTGAAAGCAAGAGAGGCACAATTCCTCACACTCTTGCAGAGCCTCCACAGCGAACAGTTCCTTGTCATCCTTTCTCAATGCTATTGCCTTGTCCTTGAGAATTGAAGCCAGTATGTTCTCTGTGGCGGCTGTCCGCTCGTGTTCTCTTCCATACTGTCGGCTTTTCCTGAGTAGAGTGTCACGGCTCATTTGCTCTGCAATGCAAGTCTGTGGGAAGGTTTTTGCTGCAAGGGTCGTCGTTGCTAATTCATCTTCTGTTTCCAATGTGGTTGTGTGAGATGGGCCCAAAACCTCGCGCCGCCCTTCTAGGACGGTCGTGTGCAGGTCTCTCGCCTCTGAAACTTGGCCCAACCGCCGTATTAGTGAGCCGAGTTCAAATTGAGAGTCCATAGTGAGAGGATGTTTCATCCCAAACAACACTTTGCGACCTTCTGCGGCCTGGCGTGCGAATTTCGACGCTGTTTCCCAGTCACCAGCAGAATGTAGCAGAGTAGCCAGCTGGTGCACGCTGTCCAAATGCTCCGGACTATTCGTTCCAAACTCCTCGGCCCTATCTCGTGCTGTATCCTCAAAATGTTTTCGAAAACAGTCGATCATCATTTTCATTCGTGGATCGTCGCCCTTGAGTTTCGAAATCCATGTAGTAAGATGGGACTGCAAGAGGATAATCGACTGAGCTGTTGATTTTTGTTTCGAGTACCACTCCATGTATGATTTCATCGTCTTCGATTCCAAGAATTGCAGAACCTGCCGCAGCAATTGGCGCTTGGGCGAGCCCGACTTAGAGAGATGGATTGCCCAGAACATTGATGCGTAGGACAGCAGCAGGCAGTTCGGTTTTCCCACCTCAATGTCCTGACCGATAGTGACTTGCTGTATGTCAGCGGAGGACAATTGGGCGATGCATGTGCTAGCTATGTATTCATGCGAAACTTCCAAATTCACATGAAATTGCAGCACGGCCTGATTATCGGTTCCCCAGACATGTAGTGGAGCGACCAAGAATTCCTTGATGGTGGCGTGGACGAATCGGACAACAGACTTCTCAGTTCTCACGACCTCAACGAGCGAGCCACAGACCTCGTCAAGAAATGACTGCAGGTCTATCATTCGCGCTGCTGGGTCCAGGAGCTGATCGCCCTCTCTGAAGGCCAATGCGCATTCGAGCTCTGTCAGGCTTAGAGGGCGCTCGGTACATGCAAGCCATCGAAATAGAGAGCAAGCGGCCTCTTGTCGGCGGGATGGCTCGGTTGTCAGTTTTTGGAAGATTCTCAAGTACGCTTTCTGTAAGCCCACAGGTAAGTTGTCAAGAATATCTTCGATCTCTCGCACAAACGTTGCTTTGCGCAGCTCATGAAGTATTAGCCGCACCCAGAGGAACTGTCCGTTTGACTTGCGCGCCAGCCTGTCGGTAATATTTGATAGCAGTTGCCCTTGCTGCAATGTTGCCAATTTTGAGCCTTTGAGTACAGTACGGATGTACGTTTCGATGTCAGTGTACGTCTTGTCAGCTGTCACCGAGAGCTTCTGGACATTGCTGAGTATATCGCGTAGACCCGGCTCAGCACGGCTGCAGAGCAACAGCCGTAGTTTGACCCGAGTCTTCCCTGCGAGGCCCAGAAAATGGTCCAACATGCGACTTTCTTCCCAGTCCAAGCATTCATCAAGTCCATCGATCAGCACTGTGACAGTTCCAAGCTTTAGAACAGCATCCAGCAAAGACTCCAGGATCGGAAGGAGATGTGTGGTCGAGGTTGCTCGTGACTGGCCACTTTTGACAACCACCTGGTGAACCATATCTGCAAGCTCGACGTTGTGTGCTAAAATTTGCGCAATCAGGCTTCGCAGTAAAGCTACAAACGAACTTCTCGTTGCTGAAGTTGCATCGCAAAAGAAGAATATAACGCAATTCGTCGAACTGTCGGTTGGAAGCGGCTTCCGGAGTCGCTCGAGAACAGCAGACATGAGCATCGTTTTACCGCATCTTCAATCAAGAGTGTCAATGGCTCATATCAAACCCACAAAGGTGCCACTTACCCAGGAATGCCATTGATCCAGAGGACATCAAACTCTTCTCTTCGCCACTGTTTAAAGCAACTTTCATCGAAAAGCCAATCTCCCAAGCCATCCAGACGCTGGGATTTTAGCCTTTCGTAATCAGTGTAAACGTCAGTCGGGTCGAGCCAGGCGAGGACATCCCTATAGCGCCACATTTTTCTGTAATGCCTCGCATCCGAGTCCGCCGCTCTGGTGCTGATCATCGTTGCCACTGAGGCCTCAATATCCACAAGAGCCTGATGAGTGTGCATTCGACTTTCTATTGCGGCCAACTCTCGCTCGAATCCGGGCCAAACAAACTTCCAAATTATGGAAATCCCTAGGACTCGTCAGCAATTTTGGTAACAGTTGGCAACAGCCGTCTCTTGGTGCAGTACGAACATTTTCGACGGAAGAATGAAATAGAGACAGTACAAAAATCGATGAAGTCGCAGTATAACTGATGAGAACATCCTGTACACGCTGATCATCTCCGAAGAGCTTCTCGTAGCTCTCGGTGCGGTGCAAATTATCGCCCAGAAAGCCCATCATATCCAGGAACTTCTCAAAGCACGACGTAGCTCTAGATGCTATCTAGCTTAGGTCTTAGCTAATTATATAAACCTGTATGTTGTAATTCGTCCTACCTGAATAACTATGGTCAGCGAGCCCCAAAGGAGGCATAATTGTGTCAACCCAGCATTTGAGTAGATCTTCATTGCATCGTCAAACATTTTCACTCCATCGAGGATGCGTTCGATCTTTTTGATGACCGTCCGGCTTCTTCGCCACTTTGGTTGCGATTTCACTGTCATCAATGCAGCGTGAGCAGCTTGGGGACTGTGGACTTGGTCGAGGATCAGCCTTTGTTCAGGAGTACATTTCCTTCGACATCGTTCCATGGAATCTCTCCAACCGTCTTGTTGCCCGCCTGAGTTCTGACTGCAGTGCAACGAGGCTGCGCTTCGGGGTTGGGGTCTGGTTGTAGCGGCTGGTGTTGGAATACCTCCGTTGGAGGACATTATCTCACACACTTGAAGGTGCCTGAAATCAGATCTGTAATATAGTGTAGATGTTCTGTACAGTCTTGTGGCTTTACATACTAGGCAACAGGGCATGGGTAAGAGTATAGTGGAAATGGAGCCTAAAATGTCTAGGTATTGGGGAACATATATCAATACAAAGATTGCCCGAAACTTACAGTGGCTGAGCTGAATCACAGTGCATGCGTTGTGCATAGATTCAGGCAGACATGCATAAATTGGGAAGAAATAGTACTAGTCTACAACAGGCTGCAGCAACAAATATCTCTAAGGAAAGAAGGTATTGCCTCTTTGTATCAGGTCTGACCACCAAATTAAGAATGATGGTTGGACAAGGTGCTGCCGTCAGCAAGTAAAGGGCATGTGATGTATCACAAGGACTCGGACAACCCATTTCAAATCCAAAAGAAGTTAATCGGGCGTCAAGTGTATATCAACCGGGCGTCAAGATGGCATGAATCGGGCGTCTGGCAAGCCCTAACGATGTGTTACACGGCTTATTCTGCCGTTTTATCCGAAAACCAGGCTTCACCGGTGTATTAGAAGGCTCAACCACGCCTAACAATTGCGATCAGGAAGTCGATCGGGCATCAAAAGGACCTCGAAAGGACGTCCCGATAGCATTAATCGGGCGCGTGGCTGGCCCTAATGATGTGCTACAAGGCTTATTCTACCTACTTAACTGGAGACCAGGCTTCGGCGGTAGATCAACTGAGAATGACGTTGATGATGCGTCACGAGACGTTAACTGGGCGTCGAAAGCACTTTAACCGGGCGGCTGGCGACCTTTAATGATTTGTTGGAGGGCTGACTACTACGTAGGTATCAAAGGAGTTTGTCAACACTAGTAATACTCCCAAGCGGACCGTTCCTTAATACTCGCAATGAATGTCTAATGCAGCTTACTGAGCGAACGTCTACTTATCTGTCCATTACTACTGCGCTTATAAATATGTGTGTTTCCCACTCCTTTGACTGAAAAGTTCTAGAGATAGCAACTACACCCACTGAATGATTTTGACCTGTTTAATAACATATTACACGACAAGCCATCAATAAATCCTCAGAGAATTCCCATTATGGCCAGTATACAGCCAACACGTTCCTTGGAATCCGGCGTTATTCCCTTCACGATTGGTGTTTGGGGCGGCGGCCTCGTTGGGCTCAGTACGGCGGCTTACTTCGCACGAAAAGGGATCCGAAGCGTGATCTATGACATAAACGCAGTCCAAGTCTCTCGCATCAATTCAGCTTAATTCGAAGCAAATTTCGAACAGTGGTTAGGCTTCAACGTTAAGGAGTACGTTGCGCGAGGATACATTAGAGCAACTGCGGATCAGTCCGAACTCTCTTTCGCCTCCATCAAGACACATTTCATCGCCGTAACAACGGAGCGAAATGGAGAACCTGACATGAGCGTCATCGACACAGTGCTTCGCAACATCAAGTCTATGTCACCGGATCTGTGCATTATTGAGAGCACTGTCATTCCTGGTTCTAGTGAGGCACTTGGCCGCAAATATGGCCTACCTTTGGGAACTGCAGGTCGCCGGGATTTGTTCCTGACTGGTGATAAAAACCTTGAAAACTCTGTCCGTGTTTTCGCGGGAATGACAGTGGAGATTACCGACCGGATGCAATCAGTTCTCGGCGTGGTGTGCAAGAAGTTGGTGCGAGCAAGCTCTTGCACTGTGGTGGAGCTGACAAAAGTCCTCGACAACGGGATATTCCACTCCATGGCTATATTTGCTTCGCAAGTAGCCTCAGCATACCCGACTGTCAATGTCTCAGAAGCCTTCAAACTCGCAGCGACTCATTGGCGACGCGGAAACCACGTCTACTTCCCATCTCTCGGGACAGGCGGCCACTGTGTTCCTTTGGCAAATAAGTACCTACTTCATGGTGCATCAGATTCCAAAAAGCTGACGATGGCCTCCGATGCTATCCGCTTCGATGCTACGAATCCAGCCGAGGTTGCTTCTCGTATCAAACAGAGTCTGGGGATTGGTGATCGAGTTGCCGTTCTTGGACTCTGTTTCCGAGGTGACGTCCGAGAACACACTGAATCCCCACATGCCAAACTCGCTCGGGAACTTGTAAAGCTTGGAGTTTCCGTAGGTGTACACGACCCTTACTACTCTAACGATGAGTTGGAGAAAATATCAGGCGGGGTCCCCTTCAACTTTCCAGAGGATTTGGGAGAGTTTCGCTTTGTGTATATTGGAGCAAATCACAGAGTCTACCAGAAAAGGATGCATTCTGTTCTGGTTTACATGCGGCAAGGTCAAAACGTGTTGGACAATCAAGGTATTTGGGAACCTCTGGAGGCCGACGCTTGTCAACTCGGCATTTCGTATCATCGAATCGGGGGTGCAAACTGGCTACCAACACAGTCCAAGGGGGGGACCTACCCACCAAACGTCCTGTCAGGCGATACTGAATCAAACGGGACTGTCGTCTTCAAGACGAAGTACTTCAAGATACGCGCCATCACCGACGACAAGCGCCCTTCAACAGATCCATGGTTTGTAGTCGACCGGCCCCATAGTGTTATAGTCATCGCCATTAGTGAGACAGGTCGCTTCCTGCTCCAGAGGCAACACCGTCCGCAGATCGGCCGTTCCTGTTGGGAGTTGCCAGGCGGGAACATAGACCCCGAAGAGGCGCCACTACAAGCTGCCAAACGCGAACTGGAGGAAGAAACCCATTTACGATCCAGCTCTCTGCAACAACTCGGATGGTTCCATCCAATACCTGGACTGTCAGATCAAAAAGCCTATGTGTTCCTTGCGCCGGTCACTGATCACCAATTATCTGAGCCCCATCCCGTCGTTATGGAAGAAGGAATATCAAGTTTCAGGGTTGTTGACCTTGCAACAGCTCACTTTTTGGTTTCTTCAGGGGAAATTGTGGGCGGAGTCACCATATCCGCTCTGAGTTTGTGGCAGACCATCGCTGCTGCTACACGTCCTGGGCGTACAACCTAAAGAGACACAACAAGGAGCAAGGATGAAATCTTTTAAGACTAGTTACGAAATTGAGAATATAACACGTTTCTTACCTTTCTGATCAAATTCAGGCGAAATAGTGTGCAGTTGGTACCATTTTCCATGCAAAAAGAGACAGATGTGGCGGCTTAGAGCCCTTGCTTCATCTACTCGCCGCAGTGTAGATCAGGTTCTTCATTGTGGAGAAATATGACAGATGCAATTAGTTAACAGTTTTAATTCGATCTCTTTCACAAAGTCGGGAATCTATTTCGAAAGCCAAAACGCCTAACAACATGCGGTTGGCACTTACATCCCCACCCTGTTTCTCGCTGCCGCCGCAATGGATGGTGCCGCGGTGGAGAAGAGAGCCTGCATTGAGTTCATCGGCAACTCCTGGGGCTGCGATGCTCCGCTCGGTGCACCGCAAAACTGGAACTACTGTCAATGGATAAATCCCAACTATCCGGTAATAGAAACCCTCTCTGCTAATATTGCTCCGTTGGAAAGTTTTGCACACAATTCAACATAGGTGGTCTGACTTCGGCGAGATGCTGCATCTAATGAGGAGCTCCGACCTGAATGCTTGTGAGAAAGGTGGACAGCGGAGGCACTCCGAACTATGTGGACATAAGATCCGCTGGTAATACGTATGAGTCTTGTTAATATTGATGGCATGTTCAGAGTGCTTAGCAATATGTCGATGTAATAAGCTCCAAATACGTAGGACCGGGTTGTCGATTACCTCGTCTACAGGTGGCCAAGTAACATTTGAACACCATCATGGATTCGCAACATGAATTTGTAACATTGAAAAATCCGTCTTCTCAGAGTACTGTGGATCATCATCGATCCAAGCCCAAATTGACAAGGACATCCTTTGCCACCCCGCCGTTGCACATGTGCTCCGAGGCACCGAGATCCTCGACAACTATGCCAGATGCACACATCCGACCAAATTTTTGACGCTGCAAACTTAGGAACTCGGGCTTTTAGTCGAAATGAGTTCAGATCTGATCCGCAGCGATACATTGTTCGTTAACGCCTGCGTCACACTGAGGGCACCACCCGTAGCAGTTCTCCTGCACAATCCGTCAGCTAATATTCTTCTCTTGCGTGATCAAGGGGGGGGGTCCCTGCATCCGCCGGTCTACACATGCAACCGAAGAAGAAAATATGGTCAAACATACATTTGCACTGCCATCTGCCTTGCAAGCCTCAATGCAAGCTTTGCCAAAGCCAGGGACATATTTGGTGTCGCCTATAGGCAGCGCTGAGGAAGCGACCATAGCGACGAAAGATGCCGCGGCAAGGAATCTGCGGAAATACATTGTGGGTTTGGGTGCGTTTATGGGAGATTGAGAATCGTACGAAGTGGTATCTCGTACGGCGCTGGGCGAGTTCTTGCAATTATCAACATCTCTTGCGACAGAGACATGCCTCCTTTATATTCACAGTGAAAGCAGCCACGTGAGGTCACTACATGGGAGTTCACCAACTAACTAGCATTGGTTCCCGCAGATCCAATGATAAATTAAGCCTCAGCCTTCGAAACCAAACGGGTTCAATAAACTTCGAACGTCAATGCATGAATAAGGCTGAGCAGTTGAGCTGTTAGTCTCGCGCTGTCCTTAGCCGGGGGTTGAAAGGGGTAAGGCGCTGCTGTTGGCGGAACCTACGCCTAGTCACCTTACCCTACAAAGGTAAAATGCTTCACGCATAAAAACTTTGTTTCGCAAGTGCGCTGGGCGGACCCAACTTCCCTTCTGCACTCTCTTGAAACATCCCTCAAAAGAGCAAGCCCCGAGCTAAGCGCGCTTGCACACCGTTCTCGCGCCATCTTTATCTATAGTGCGCAACTTACATGTTCACTTTTTGGTTTAGGTGGTAACCTACTTGGATGGAAACTTCAACTAAAGTAGCACAGCGTAGTTGAGTATGCAAATAAAGCTCCACCTTTTATACATATAGCAATTCAAGTAAAATCATTGAAGGTGTAACGGGGGGCGCTTCGTTTTCCATCAACAGCGACCTCGCACGCCGAGCGAGCTTCGGCTAGTCGGGGCGCCAGGACCACCATCAACCGCTCAGGTTACAATTCCGGGCAGTAGTTGCGAATGTTGTAATGCCCGCGCGCGCGTGATTCGGAATCTGAACCATCAGAGCCTAAACTTGAAGCGTTCTCATTTCCTAAAATTATTCGTCAAGAACTTGCGAAAAGATCAAGTTGGCTCTGAATGACTGTAGATCTAAACTAGGGTCTAAATACTCCCCAGAGCGGAGACTGGTGCAGTGACACGAGCGTTCACATGCCCAACAGTAACAAGAAAGTAGCAGCGCGAACCGTAGAACTACCAGGCACATATCAAAACCGCAGAGGATGGAGTTCGCTTTGACCGACTTAATACATGGCACCTCCGCCATCTTCGTGGAAATGTTGGAGGTTCGTCCTGATCTGCAGCCTCCATCTGCCGTTGTCCACCTTCAGACACCCTTTGTGAAACATAACTCGCCGGTGTATGGAAGATTCTCTCCAGGCTGAAAGGGGGGGGGCATTCTTCTAGGTGCGAGCTGGCATTTGTCCGGTACCTTGTGAGAACTCTTACAAACAACCGCAGCAGTGCCAGGCAATTACTACCGGGCGAGACTCCCGGGGCGCACTTGCTCTCAAACTGGGGGCCGCACCATGCGGGAGTTGCAACCGACGAAGTGGGTGAAGCTGTCATGTCTTCTGTCAGAAGCGTTTGATCTTGCGAACATACCTAGGTACCTAGGTACTTAATGAGGCATGACCTCATGCCCGTTACGCTGGCTGCAGCCTGTGGACTGCCTCCTCTCCGCATGTCTTTTTGAAGTCCCGCCGTTGCAACTCGCACACCCAACTTGCCCACTTCCACTTCTTACATTCGGTATTGATTTAAGCCCTGAAAATGTAATGCATCGAAGCCCAAGCATGGCTACAGATGATCAAACCGGACGCCGTGTCGACCTCCTCCCCGTGGAGATCTGGCAATACATCTTGTCTTGCCTCCCAGACCTGCGTTCCGTGTCCAACGCCGCCTTGTCGTGCAAAAGGGCGCATTCCTCATTCCTGGGGGACAAAAAGCGCATCATAAGGCAGGTTCTAGCAAACCATATAGGCTTCGATGTCCTGCCTGAGGCTGTACTCGTCTGGAAGTGCGCGCCGCCTGTCCTCCGCACGCTCTCTGGGCCCCAGCCGGAACCTTCTGAGCAACAGTCGCAGGAGCTCTACGATTTCGCCATCGATTTCCTCAACCATTTTTCCCGCCCGGCGCTCTCTTCCGTGCCGTGTGACTGGGAAACCGCCCTCGCCATCTGTGAATTTCATTCCTGCGTCAGCAAGCTCTCAGAGGAATTCATCCAATCCTGCGCCGAGTCCACCCACGTCGAGCTCGGCAAGAGCTTCGACACCAGCCCACCGTCTACGGCAGAGAGGGCACGAATCGCTAGGGCGTTCTATCGCTTCGAGCTGTTTCGAAAGCTCATTGGGTGCCAATGGTTAATGGATGCGGTGCCGTCTAGCTGCGAATTCTTCGGCAAGTTCGCGCCGTGGGAGCATGCACAGCTCGCATGTGTTCACGACTTCCTCGCCTGGAAAGTGATCCCGATCTTTGACGAGTTGGCCAGGCACGACGTTGTGTAGGGCGCGTACATCGTGCCTTACTATAACCGCCCAGACTCCCAGTACATCCAGCACGTCCTTTCTCTTGGACTGGAACAGCTGTATCGAATCATTGCCGCCAGGCACGAGTCATGGGAGGAGAAGAAGAACACACTTTGTGTCGCGGAAATGCCGCCTGGCATAAATAATTATTTTCTTCACGGAGCAATGGACAACCTGCGAGGCACGGCCTCTGACATTGTCTCGCCCGAAGGGCTCGATGAGGATGACTTGCGGATGATGAGAGACCAGCCTCCCTTGTGCGACGACGGCGATGCCGGCCCGGAAAGGATATGGGCGCTGTCACTGCAGCACTCAGCATTGGCCTACTACGAAGGGCGGCATTGGATTCATCGGCGTTGGGGCTACGTGATGTGGGACCAGGCAAGGCTCCAGGCTCTTCACGTCCTTGAACAGCCCTTGCTCGAGGTCCAAGAGCCTGATCCCCGCAGTGATCTTGACGACATTGTGCAGGATATGCTGGAATCCAGGGATATCCGTGGTGCCATCCTTGAACGAGGCGGACGAGGCTGGTGGGACGAGGACGACGAGACGCGAGTGACTTGGCCCAATGTCTGTGAAGAGCTGGAGCAGTAAGTTAGTTGCGGAGCGCGTGTGCCCAGGGATGTTCAGCTGGATAAGGAGAATAACCTTGGGAGCGAGATCGATACCAGCCAATATCGCTATTCTCATCACTCAGCGTTGTTTTCTCGCAGGGACTTGATATCTCGGCCGAATTGATAACTAGCACACCCGTCATAATGCCAAGAAACGCCAAAAAGCTGATCCGAACCCCCTAAACAAGCATGGACAGTGACGTGACCTAATTTAAACTTCAGCCACTGCCAGCCCTTGGATCCCCAGTCACCTAAGACGGGCCTGGCTCTGATATAGCCCGCTAGCGAGAAATCAAGGCACCACCAAATGGCACTGGATATAGACGAGTAAATTAGCAGCATTAGCAGCATCCGGAAAGGGGGGCTGGCGACGACGTTAATAGAGCCTCAGTGCTGCTCCCACACGTGGAATTAACCCTATCATGACTTCACCCTTCCACGTCTCGAGGGGCCTCGACATCTGCACCCATACCGGCTCTCCGGCCATCACAGTCACGCCCAGCAAGATGCGCCCCTCGACGTGCAGCTCCACCCTCCCGCTCACCAGCCTCCTGTGGCTCGCCCTCGCGGCCCACGTCGCCCAGTCGTACGGGTGGGGCCCCTACGACAGCAACTGGAGGAAGCACATCCAGCCGGCCCCGGCCCCGGCCCCGGCCGTCCACCAGCCGGAGCTCGTGTACCGCGTCGTCGTGCCGCGCAACGGGTCGGCGCCCACGTTCAGCAGCGGCAACGGCACCTATACTTCCGGCCCGGCGAACGCGACGGGCTCCTCGCTCGCCCCGCTGAGCACCGCGCGGCCGGCGCCGCCGGTCGCCAACTCGAGTGTCGTCGACACGTCCTGCGGCGAGGCCTCGCCCCTGTACAACCTCCGGGTCTCGCGCGCCGACGGGAGCATCTTCGACGGGTGGTGGCTCAAGCTCTCGGGCAACCAGGCCCTCTTCACCTCGCAGAAGGAAAAGGCAACCGGCTTCGGCGTGAACCAAGGGACGAAGCACCTTTGCGTCCCGAAGACTGGGGACTTTCCGTTGATCGCCGTCATCGAGACGAGGCTGGACGTCGGGCCGCTGTATTTCCTGGACGCAAACTTCTCCACCGGCTATCGCCCTGATTATGAGCCGGTCGTGTGTGACGGCCTGGGCGACGGTTCACAGTTATCATGTGCTCAGGGCAGAAGGACGTCCTGGTCGGGATGTGGGTTGCAGCTGGAGTTGGGAACAGGGCCGGTCTCGAATGGGACTGGGGGTGCGAGTGGCCAGAACTGCTCATCGATTGCTCTGAATGCCTTCCAGACATCAAATAGCGCGCTGTCTTAGGTGCATGGGACCAATGATGATTAATGACCCAAAATCACTGTTGGACAGGTACCTACCAGTAGGTAGGTATCTTTCTCTGACGCCTTGTTGTCTTCGTAATATGCTTTCCAGGCAAGTATGGGGGCGCCTGAGACACTCATGGAGAATGAAGTAGAGAGGCAAAGAATCTTGATTTGGGATTCAAAAGCGCGTAAAAGTCCTTGTCCTTAAAACTTTGACGAGTAGGCTTCAGTTGGAATCCTTCCCTTTCACTTGCACTCTGCCCTCCTCGGCCCTCAGGAAATAAGCAGTCAAGCCAGGCAGTAGACCTCATGAGTCTATTGTACAACAATTAGGATGGAGCAGAGGCGTAGGATGTGACCATACGCCCAAATCCTCGCCAATCTGGCTGCAGCCTTTACCCATTGCTGTTGTAGTGCCTTCTCTTACACTACTTGCCACTTAAATATGTAACTGGACAGACCAGGTTCAAGCGCCTTTTCATACCACGCCGAGCAGCAAGGAACCTGAGAATCGAATTTGGCATTGTGGAGAAGCATAATTTGATAGAGAGCCTTGATTTACCGATCGGATGAGCGTGGAGCACAGCAACATTGAACCGTTCGACTCAGGTCTCCCCCCGAATATTGAAGAGGCTGCGACTTGCAGGACACCTCATGGGGCGTGTGCCCTGATGCTGCCCTGATGCCGAGCGGCAGAATCTGGAGTTGACCCCGCGCTCAGGCGTGACGTACATGTTGACTAAATTATCGATGCGTTGCCCGGACACGAAACGCGTCGAGGCTCAGCTGGTGGGGTCGACGCATGGTCTTTTGTGGTGGTTAAAAAAGCCCACCCAGCGTCACCAAGCCTCACCAAGACTCACTGACACTTTGACTCTGCTCATCATCACGCTTTCAGCAACACCATCCCGGCCACAACAAACAACTTCGCCATGGTCAGCACTCGCAAGAAAGACTACGGCGACGCGCCGCCGCCGAAACGGCGAAAGCAATGTGGTGCATTCACGTTGTTCCCCAGACTGCCCTGTGAGCTACGGCTCATGATCTGGCGGGCCTCCATGATGCCTCGGCTCATCGCTATGGGACCCAAGGGTCTCGGATCGCCTCAGTCTCAGCACAGCAGGAGGCTCCTTCCCGCCTTACTCTCCGTCAACCAGGATTCCCGATATTGTGCCCTTCGTCACTACACCATTAGACTCACTTTTACTCTCACTGTTGATCTAGATTGGCCGCATCAGTGGGGCTATTCAGAATTTCGAGGCAAAACTCACCACGCCCACGTCGTCAGTAAGTCGCATCCGAATGCCATCTGAGCCTTTTGAAACACTTGCCACTTTTATCCAGCTTATCCCCCGAGCTATGGATGCCTTGCACCCTTTTCCATGTTGTATTGGAAAGAGACCTGTTCCTCGGTTCTACGACAAACTGACTTATGACTCTGCAGTGAGCCCCGATGACACTCTTGGATTCTTCGGCTGGGACACCCTGCCTTTCAAATACGGAATCAGATTCACAGTCGCATCTGCCGACGGAAGCCCCTGGGAGAGCCTCCCGAAAAGCACTGGAAGGGTGAGGAAGGTCGCATACTTGGAACGAGAAATCGCGTTGAACCCCCAAATTGTTGATGCCCTCAACTCGACGGTCTCGCCGGATTTGGACTCAATCATTCACAACAACTCTCTCACTGGCAACCTCAAGAAGTGGTCTCACGGCAGGTACATTACGAGCATCATCCCACACACACATACCCCCGTCGTCAAGGACAAAGTCGTGATCCAATCACTCAACTTTGGCGGAGGCCTGAAAGAATGGACGCACAGGCTTTCCTGCAGAGCTCAAAACTCTCCTCTCCTCCGTTGGCACGGTGAGCCGGACATTCTGGCATTTAAGCTTCGGAAGAAGTCAGAACCCATCCTAGATGACTTTTACGCATGGATGGATTGGAGATGGGACTAGCGACGTGACTGGGACCCTCGAGGCTTTTGACTGAGGTGAGCGGGGACTAGCGTAATTACCATCATATCTCCTCTATGGATCTGACCTTTGCTTTACTGACAGGGAGTATCATCAGGACCTGAGGCCAGTAGCGCTAGCGGCAACATCACAACGAATTGCTGCCATCTCGGTGATTCAGGGGAGTCCGCCTGCGATGACGCCGTCAAAGCAAACTGCCCTGGCATGGGTTGCGCTCGACCGAACCTCAAACCCCGGCCCAGAGCTCGACAAAGGAAGAGAAACATGATCCTTCCACCACGACAAACACCACTCCACCTCCCTGACAATTTGGGCTCGGGGCACAACGGGCAACAACGAAGGCAAATCAACTCATATCGTGGCAGTGGGCCAGTCAGTGTGGAGAGGCAGTCTTGGAGCATCATTATGGAGATACAGGAGGAATTGACATGCTGTCATTGGAGGCTTCTGTGGAAAGCTGTTTGGTCAGCTTGGGGGAAACGCCCAGGCTGCATGTGGACATTCGTCCAGATTGTTCAGGCTTAGAGGCTTGGGAGGCTTGACCCATCTGACACCACAGTAGAAATCTTTGGTCACTCTTTGCAGAGTCATTACTCTCTTTTTTTTTTGGGCTTTGCCAACATATTTATCTACCATTATCCCGACCATGTTCACGAATGAGCCTCTGTATGACATGCTCGTGTTCCCACCGATCCACGGAACTGCAAATGTCCTGTTGCTCTTCAACACACATACCGTGACCTGATCATTGGCTCTTGCCTCCAAGAAATACATGGAGCAAAGTCTACCCAGGTCTTTCGTAACCTACTGTTATCTGCATTGTATTCATTATCAAACGCTGAGTCCAGATGCACCGATTCTGAGCACTCCCTTCCTTCTTCCCACCAACTCCAATCCTTCCTAGCTTTGTTCAGGACATGGACTCGAGTTGACTGGCCTGGAAATATCCATCAAACTACCATCGACCTCACCCTACGATCGCAAGTTGAACCTCTTTCCGCAGAGCTAAAAAGTTCTCCCTCATCGTCCCCTGCAATGGCCCTCGCGATGGTTGGCCCCAACACCATCGACGGGGCAGCTGTCTGTCAAGTTCCTGCGAGCAAGGCAACATCGCTCATTAAGCAAGGTATGTGCTATTCGGAGCAAGAGCCGGGTGTGCTCCCATTCTCCATCAAATCGTCTACGGCGGAGCAGGTCGCTCTCCTCCAAGCTTCTTGGAGCTTCCAACAACAGCTAACAAATTATCCCAGATGGTGCTGAGTCCCGACTCGACGACAGAGCCCAATCGATGCCGCTCAGAACGGGGGATGGCCCGTCCGACGGCTCTCGCCCGAAGAGACAAACAAACTTCAGCGAACTACCAGCTGAAATTCTGAAACAGAATACGGCACGAGGCCCTGTTTGCTCTCGCGCCCCGCCTGGTCGTGGTCTAGTTCAAAGAGCCGAGCATGTGAGATTCGACCGTGAACCCTACACTGTTGGTGACGGACGCTTCACTTTTTGGTACCACGAAGCAGTCAGGCCCGTGATGACAGACGACAGAGGCGCTCATTCCGCGGCGTTTTCATGGCAACGCCCCAGTCCTTGGTAGCCTATGCCCTGGCGAAGGTCTGAATATGGCAGCTCATGTGCTGAATTTTCCGCTCTTATGGGCCTGCAGGCTGAGCTTGTCTGTTCAGGATGAACAGGCAGGCCAATGGCTGAATGACCTCATCCGTAGTAGTCGATGGGCAGGGATGTATTGCGGTCAAGAATGTAGCAGTTAGGCTGCACCACAACGCCTGGGGAGCCAAACCTGAATTTCACACTCAAGGCTTGGTCACCGACGTACTGCCCGTCGGGAGGACATGGGGCATGACCCAGGTATTCCCATAGACTTACCAAATGACACACTTTCTCCAACACCCGGAAAAGGTAGATGGCGGTAGTTTATCTCCATAAGTGGGTACTGTTTTCGTGTGATCTACCAACTAGGTACTGTCAATGTCCATCATCGTCAATGCTTTAGCAGTCACCGCCTGGTGAAAGCTATGAGGCTGCCATTTGGGATGTATTAGCCACAGGCAGCGGGTTAGCCCCCCCCCCCTCCAGCTGATAATAAAAATAAAACCCCCCTAATGTTGTGCTGTAATCCAAGCCAGCTTTTCTCATCAGCCCTTGCAGTCACAGACTCGAAGACTAACTCATGACTTTCAAAGAAGTACACTCGTGCTTCCGAAAAGCCTGCTGCATACCTAGGTAAATACAGCTCCTCTCTGGCAGAACGACGAGTACATCCTGAGACCCTTGTTTGGCTTAGAAGCGCAAGATGGTGAGAGTGCCTGGGGAGATTACGCAGGCAGGCAGGATCACGAAAGCTAGCGCCAGTTTGTCACGCGTCCAACCTCATAACTAACATGAAATCAAGGAAGGAGGATGTGACTAACTACCTAGCTACAGAAAAGGTAACAGAAAAGTAACATTTCCGACCCATTTATTCCATTCACTCTTCCTCACCAAACTCCACCTTCGCACGTAATGCCAAACAGTCTTCAGGAACAAACAACAGCAACAGACGCATTAAACTTCCATAGTTAACCTCCCTACGAAAACTTCGTCCCGTGCCCTCAGGCAACTGTATCTCACGCTTCGCCATGGATCTCATAGCCTGTGCAGGAGTTGCTGGCGCAGTCACCCTTCTGAAAGGCCGTCCTGGCGATGCTGATGGCCCCGGACAGCTCTCGCACTACAAGATCTTTGCCTTTAGCTTCATCATCCACTACCTGGCCCTCAAGGTCTATCGCGTCTTCCTCTACCCCAAGTACCACTCTCCACTTCGCAACCTCCCCGGCCCCAAGAACAATCACTGGCTTCTGGGCCAAGTCCCGAACCAGATCAATGCGGACACGCCCATGTCACTGCCGGTCAAATGGGCCAGGGAGCACCCGGAGGCACCGCTGATCCGCTATCTCGGGCTCGGCAACAGGGAGGTCCTCATCCCAAACAGCGCCGAGGTGCTCCGGCAGCTCCTCCAGCAGCAGGCATACTCGTTCGGGAAGCCACACTTCTTCAAGCGCCTGGTCGAGAGGTTCGGCGGCGAAGGCCTCGCCACCCTCGACGGCGACGAACACCGGGCCCACCGGAAGATGCTCAACGCATGCTTCACCCCTTCCGTCCTACAGAGTCTCAACGCCGTTTTCACCGAAAAGGCCACCCAGCTCAGCCTCCTTCTGGAGCGTGCAATCCAGGCCGGCGGGGGTGAGAGCTGCGTCGTCGACTGCGCCGACATTTTCAGCCGGGTCACACTGGACATCATCGGCGGCGCCGTCTTTGGGAAAGAACTGTCTTACCTGAGGCACGCCGAATATGACCAGAACGGAAACCCGACCAAGGGACACGAAGAGTACGGCTTCCAAGAGGCACATGACGCGATCCTAGGAACGGGTCATGGTTTCGGTACGATCTTGATGCTTCTCGACGGCTACTTTCCCAGTCGCTGGATCCCATGCAACATCAACGCGGAGTTCAACAAGGGTATGGCATATATCAGAGCTACGACGAAGCAGCTCATCGCCAACAGGAGGCAGCAGTTTGCAGCAGCCGGGGGAGACATCGATGCCAAGGAGAAGTCCCGAGACACGCTGTCGTTTCTCCTTGACGCAAGCAAGCCCGGCGGACCTGCCGAAGGACTCAAGGAAGACCACATGGTTGGACATGTGAGCTTTGACCATCCTCATTGGCTATGAGCCTGTGACAGAGGTTCCGTGACTGACAAAAGAGGCGCCAGCTCCTGAATTTGATGGCCGGTGGCCACGAGACGTCAGCACACACGCTTGCGTTCAGCGTCCACGTACTCGCCACCAGACCGGACATCCAGGACCGGCTGAGGGAAGACGTCTCTGGGTTGGCAGCGCGCAGCTCCGCGCCAACGTTTGCCGAAATCGACGCTCTGCCGTATCTCAACAAATTCATCCTTGAGAGCCTGAGGGTTTACCCGGCCGGTAAGTTACTGCTCGTCTATGTCTAGCAACTCTCGCGGCAGTTTTGGAAAACTGGCACCCGCTGATCCATCGACCTTTCCAGTCGTCATTAGCGTCAAAGAGGCGTCCGTGGAGACAACCCTGGACGGCATCACCATCCCCAGGGGCACGGTCCTCGAGGTCATCCCGGCGGTGACGCACACGAACCCGCTCATCTGGGGCGAGGACGCCGCCGAGTTCGACCCGGACCGCTGGGACATCATCGGCGGGGCGGAGGACCCCCGGTCGTCGCCGTTCGCCTTCATGGCCTTCGGCAACGGGCCCAGGATCTGCATCGGCAAGAGGTTCGCCCTCAACCAGATCAAGATCGTGCTGTTCGAGATGATACGCCGGTTCCGGTTCTTGGACGTCGAGGGTGAGTTCCCGCCGTTCACCGTCGAGAACCCGGGGATCGTGCTCCGGCCCAGGGGGATGAAGGTGCGTGTGGAGAAGGTTGAGGGCTGGTGAATCATGCGTGGGTGGAGGCTTCGATGAGGTAGAGGGGTCGCGTGCGTTGCGTTGCGTTGCTTTAGAATACAAATACATCCTTCCTATACGGCGGATCGCTGCTGTGTTCGCTCGGCTTCAGGGCTGGGCAGTGTGGCAGGTGTGTTCATTTTACGGGTTTCGCTTTCAGGTTCGTGGACGTGGCCGGTGTAACATTGCCTATAATCATGCCCAGCTGTTCAAAGGCATTAAACAGATATGAATTCGAAAAGCAGTGCCCCACCGCCCCCCCCCCCNAAAAAAAAAAAAACAACCGAAATTAGGGCCTCAAATACAAGACTCCGCAGGTAACATCATTTGTACGCCTCTGCGGCGTCAAGCCTCCTCCGAATCCGCATCAGACCACCACTCAGAGCTGTGATCCGACACATGGCCGTCGTCGGCAGCACCGTCACCGCGTCCGGCGCCGCCGAGCTTCTCACAGCGACTACTATGCGTCGCGAAGCGGCCCCTCGCGATCTGCTCGGCCAGCCCCCATTCGTCCATCTTCATGCCCCGCAGCAGCGGCGGCGCCTCTTCGTCGGAGTTGTAGTCCGCCTCGGCCTCCCCTATGGCCGCAAAAGTAGGATCGAACTCACTCGCGTCGGAGAACAAGTCCTGAACATCTTCTTCTTCGCCGCCGCCGCCGCCGTCGTTTGCCTCACCACCACCGGCGCCCCCGCCACAGAACGACTCCCTGCCGGCGGCGGTCTTGGTCTCCCACTCCTGGGCCAGGTCGGCGATGCCCCGGCGGAGGAAGCGCAGCAGCGCCCCCTCGGGGATCAGCGCCGCCTCGGGGATGTCCGGCTCGCTGATGGTGACGGAGCGGAGGCGGCCCAGCGGCCGCGGCCGCCTGCGCCGTCCCCATGTACGCCAGCGCGAGCGCGAAGCTCGCGCCGAGGTTGCAGTGCCGCAGCTCCAGGTCCCGCAGCGTGCCCGCGTGCGCCGACACCAGCGGCACCAGCCACCCCTGCGTCCGCATCAGGTACCCGAGCCGCAGTGACCGCAGCGACCGCCACCTGTGCACGCGCCCGTCCGGGTCCCGGAACATCCAGTCGGGCAGGTGGAACGCCGGGCCGTAGCCCCGTGCTCCTCCTCCTCCTCCTCCTCCTCCCCACTCCTCCTCGTCCTCGTCCTCGAGCCCGCCGCCGAAGCCGCCGCCGCCGCCGCAGTCAAAGGAGATGCTGAGCTCCCGCAGGTCCTCCGCCGCGAACAGCGCCGTGCGCAGGGCGCGCAGCGACGCGCTCCCGTCGCCGCTGGGGTAGCGCCAGTGGATCCAGCGCGACCACTCGGCGTACGAGAAGGTGAGGTCGACGTGGGTGAGGTGGCGGAACGTGGCCGGGACGTGGCGCTTGTGGCACAGGGCGTCGGCAAACATGGTGGTGAAGAGCCCCGCGGAGCAGCGCAGGCGGGTGATCCTCCCGCCCTGGCCCTGGCCTTGGGGGTTGTCGTTGTTGTTGAGGTGCGCCATGGTGGGCAGGAGGAAGCGCGCGAAGCCCTGCGTCCACGCCCACGTGCGGGCCTAACCGCGCAGGCCGTGAGTCGCGAGGAGCCCGGCCTCGACGGGGTACCTGTCCGGGTGCGTCCAGCAGAGCGGGCGGTCCAGGGGCATCGGCTCCGACGCGAAGCTGCGGACTTTCGCCATGCCGGCGATGGCGGCCTTGAACTGCGCCGAGAAGCCCTTTGCTTCGGGCTTGCCCGAGTTGGAGAGCCAGAACAGGTCGCCGGCCGTCTCGGGGAGGTGTCCCCGGGGGTCTTCGTACCCCTCTAAGTCACTCGGCAGGTCGTCGAGGGCCTTTTCGTCGCAGCCTGTGATCTGTCAGTACGTGAGGATATACGAGTTGACAAGAAGAGATCGTCCTCGATCCCCCTGAGGACTCACCCAGCTCGAGCCAGACAACCTCCTCGACACACGGCGCAATGTGAGGCGCGGCGGCGACGCTCAGGAAGATATCGCGGTCGGCCTTGAGCCGCGAGATGAAGACCCTCCTGAAGACGACAGGCGTCATGGCACCGTCCAGGACCCGACAGGCCAGGCGGGTTTGTTTGCGGTCGGCATTGGTGAGGCCCGAATCGGCGGCGATCAATCCAAGCAGCTCCTGTGGCATCGACAAAAGGGAGGCTTTGCTCCCACATGGCGGGCATGCGCCATGGGCCGGCGCAGGCTGGCGGATTTCCAGATTCTGAGCCATTCTCATCCAAAGCTATAGTGATGCAATGCCTCTGTGGATTGAGCGAGCCCCGCGGTTTGGTGAGAATTGAACTGATGAGGATTTGGGAGTCCGACAGTCCGAGATATCTGAAGATGGTTCGGTCAGGTGAAGATCAAAGATAGCCCCGCCATGTAGGTACATGTAGGCGGATTGATTGAACTGCCCGTCCTAATAATACCCCTTTTGCGATACCTTGGAATGCAATGGGCAGGGGTACGCGTCCAAGATGCCCCGGCCGCGAGGGCGGCTGAAACTTTCCCATTCTTCAAGGGAAGACACAACTAATTTCCGGCCGACGTTGCAATCAGATCCCTAACACCAAAATAGATTATCAGCGTGACGGGAAGCTTTTGCGCGAAGTGACCATGGAGATTAGCCCTGCCTGGGAATTGGCTGATGCCGCAGTAGGCTTTAAGTCTACTGCGTTTCGAGAGATTAATGCACAGCAAGAACCCAGGGCAGGGGATTGACGAACAGTGTGTCTCATTCCATGTAGTCATTATCAATAACAAGCCGACCCTTTCCCAAAACTACCATTCCAGCCACACCCATACACCCAACAAGCATTGTCTCAGACGCGCGAACCCGATACATTAGAATCATCACGGACAGTAGACACATCTATGGAACCCCCTTTCTATCCCACACAACAATGCCTCATCTCCAGGGCTGGCTGAGCGTGAAGTTGACAGTCTGCGTCGCGCCGCCGCCGAGCTGCTGCACCTGCTGCGGCTGTGGCCGCCTGCCGATGATGTAGTCCCTGTTCTCGATCGAGACGCTCTTGGTCATGTGGCTGACCTTGTACACGCCGACGAGCCGGGCGGCCAGTTCGAACATGTTGTTCCGGAGGGAGATGACAATGAACTGTGCGTTCTTGGTCCGCTCCTTGATGTAGTTGGCAACGATCGAGACCTGTGTCGGGTGGCATGTTAGCATCAGTTGAGGGGTTGGACGTGAGTTGAGCACGTGAGGGGGTTTCGTTGGGCTTACGTTTCTGAAGTCCAGGGCGGCATCAATCTCGTCCATCACATATAGCGGCGTTGGCTTGTAGTGGTGCAGAGCAAAAACCAGTGCCAGACTGCTGAGCGTCTTCTCACCACCGGACAGATTGCTGATGTTCTTCCACGACTTCTTGGGCGGCATGACGCTGAAGAGGATACCTTCGGAGAAGGGGTCGAGCGAATCGACAAGCTCGAGCTCGGCATTGCCACCCATGGTGATCATCTGGTACATCTCCTTGAGTCGCAGGGAGATCATGCTGAAGCCCTCCATGAAGCCCTCCAGACGTAGCCTGCGGAGCTCGTCGCATCGCTTCTTGGCTGCGTCACGCTGCGTCACAGCAGTCTGCAGGTCGGACGACCTGGCGGCGTGTTCTTCGACACGGCGACGGTACTCCGCCAGGACGCCAAGATCGACGTTGACGTTCTGGGTCTTCTCCTCCAGGGCGGCAATCTCACCCTTGAGCGTCTCCTTGTTCATGTCTTCGAGCTCGTCCTTGCTGTACCGCGGGAGGGTCTTCTGGGTCTTCCGGTCGCGAACGATGGTATTGTCAACCTCTTCCTCGGAAACCTCGGCATCATCGTCAGCTTCATCGCCGGCGTCAGTCATCTCAACATCGGAATCACCGCCTTCCCCGGCCTCGGCGCCACCTTGGCCTGCATCTTCTCCTTCTTGGGTGTTGTCGGCGGAACCGTTGGCGGCGGCAGCAGCAGCAGCAGCCTTGGGGGCCGCAGCAGTCTCGAGGTCGTGGATGTCCTGAAGCACAAGCTTGGAGTGCTTGTCCTCCCAGTAGCGGACCTTCCTCTGGTTCTCGGCGAGGGCCTTTTGGTTCTCCTCGAGCTTGTTCCGCATCTCGATCTCACTGGCACGGGTGGCGTTGAGCTCTGCCGTCTTCTCGTCCAACTCCGACTTCAGCTCGGCAAGCTCCTGCTTCTTGACGGCAAGGCCCTCTTGGGCTTCCTCGACACGGGCCTTGAAGTCTTCTGCCTTGTCGCCCTGGTTCGCGATTTCTTCTTCTAGGCTCTCGAGCTCCCGGACGGCGGCATCAAGCTCCTTGGTCGCCTTTGCATGGTCCTTGGCGAGCTTCGTCCTCTGCTTCTCAGCCTTGGCTTTCTTGACTTCGGCCTTCGTGGTTTCCTCGCTCTGAGAAACGATCTCCGCCTTGAGACCGTCGACCTTGGCCCTCTGGGTGCGCAGCTTGTCACCACCAACTTGCATGATCTTGTCTTGCAGCGCCTTGATCTCTTCCTCCACCGTCGCTGTCTCGCCACGCAGCTTCTCGACTTCTTTCTGGAGGCCCTTGACCTCCTTCTCGAGAGCCGTGATGCGACTGTCGTCTGACTTTGACGGTTGGTGCTCTTTGGCAAGCTCCTTGATGCGGCGCTGCGCATCTGCCAGGTTCTTTGTTGAACTCTCAATTTCAAGGCTGATCTTTTGCATCTTGGTCTCGAGCTGCGGAATCCGGTTCTTGAGGTCGCGTAGTCGGTTTTCACACTCTCGCTGGTACTCGAGGAACTCTTGGAACTTCTGCTCGAGTGCATCACGGTCGCTCTCGAGCTTCAAGACCTGTTCCTTGGTGGTATCGGCCACCAATTTGGATGACATCAAGCCCTTCTTCTTGGAGTTTCCACCGCCAGACATGGTTCCTGACTTATCAATCAATTCACCATCGAGAGTCACGACTCGCCATCTCTTGGCACCGTAAGCGATGCGGTTCGCCTGGGCAAGATCCGTGGCGACCAGGGTGTCCTGGAGCGCGTGGTAGAAAGCTGCGCGGAACTTCTCTTCCTTCGCCTGGACAAGATCGAACAGACGAGGCGCATCCTCCGGCGTCTGAATTGGGGAGAGATCTCGGGACCTCAGCTTGTCCAGACAGATGAAGTTTCCGCGGCCCATATTTGTCTTGCGCAGGTACTCAATGCACTGCTGCCCAGACTCTACTGTATCGGTGACGAAGTTGTCGAGCGCACCGCAGGCTGTCGAGATCGCGACGTCGTACTTCTGGTCGATGGCACCCAGGTTTCCAAGACGCCCATGGAAGCCATCAATACGACCTGACTCTTTCATTCGCATCAGGGCAGTGAGGACGTTGCCCTGGGTCTGTGTTGCTGACAGACTCGATCGAGCCTCGTCTGCCTTCTGACGCGAGTTGGATACCTTGGAGCGGATCTTGGGCTCTTGTGCAGCGAGCTGCTCAATTTCGGCTTCAACCTCCTGGGCTTCAGCCTCAAGCTCCTTCTTTTCTTGCTGGCAGGACTTGAGCTCCTGCTCCTTTTCCTTCCGGCGTGCCTCGGTAGACGCGATCTTGTTCTCCATCTCCTGGAGAGCCACTGCACCAGCGTTTGCCTTCTCCCTAAGGATATTCAGCTCACTCTCGGCCACAGCAATGGCGGACTGCTTCACGTTGATCTTCTCCTGCCAGGGCTCAAGAGACCTCTGCTTGGCGGCGATCTGGTCCGAAAAGGCCTGTGTCTTGCCCTTCAAGCTCTCTCTGATGACCACAAGCTCGGACTCCGCTTCTTTCACCTGCTCTTCAAGAGCAATGATCTCCTGTCCGCGGGTCTCGATATCTTCGGTGCACTGCTCGATTGTCTCCTCTGCCTCGGTGCTGGTCTTTTCGGCGTTGGTGATCGTCTTCTCAAGCTTCTTCCGCTTGTCGGCCAAGAACTTGCGCTTCTCGTCAAATTTGACCCGCTCCTGCTCGAATTTGGCCATCTCCTTGACGAGGGCCTGAGTCTCTTTGTCTTGGGCCTCGTACTGCTTGTTGCCTTTGGAGTATTTTTTCTGAAGCTCCTTGATGATCGCCTCGCTGCCGTGATGCTTCTCCAGCTCTTCATCAAGTTGTGCCTGCATCTGGGTGATTGCCTCCTCTGTTACAAGAAGGTTGTCGTTGCACTCGTCAATGTAGATTTGGTATAGAGCAGATTGCTTCCTGGTCAGCTCGTTCTCGTCACGGAGGTATGCCAAGGCCTTGTTCTTCTTGTCCTCGAGACTGTGCTTCTCCTTCTCGACGTGCTGAACACGGCCACTCTTCTCCATGCATATCTCGTTGAGCGTCTCAACTTCTGTGGCGGATTCCTCGATTGGGGCCTTGTATTTTGATGTACCAATGATGTCCTCGAGATACTCCAGCAAGCCATCGTCGTGTTCATTCGCGGCCTTGGGTTTCATCTGTGCGATGGATTCAACTTCACCCTGCAAAATGAGGAATCTCTTGTGATCGAGATCGACGCCACGATCCCGCAACAAGGTAGTCACGACCGTGTATGTGGACGTCTTTCCGTTGATGTAGTAACTGCTGGAGTTGTTCTTGAAGGCTTTGCGGGAAATCACGAGATCAGAGTCGGGGATCACCTCGTGGCCACCGCCGGGCTGTTGAAGAGAAATGTCAGCGAAAGCACAGTTTTCAGAGAGTTTATAAAAGCGTCATACCTGATCCATGACCTCTTGGAAGTGTACTGAAACTTCGCAAAAGTCAAGGTTGGGGTGGTCAGCCGAGTTGTGGATCAACGCAGACAGTTTTCCCTGTCGCATCTTGCTGGCACGGAATCCGAAGACGAACAGCAAGGAATCGATGACGTTGGACTTTCCGGACCCGTTGGGGCCAACAACAGAGGAGAATGACGCGTGGAATGGGCCGACCTCTTGACGGCCAGAGTAACTCTTGAAGTTGGTAAGGATGAGGTATGTGATTACTAGGCGGGGTTTGGGCGTAGAGTCTTCCACCGGAGGCAGGACCATGGTCCGGGACTTCAAGACAATGTCCATGGGCTTCTCCATGACTGTGTCTAGCGGCTTGATTGGCTTGACGCTGGTGTTGAGCAGGGTATCCTCTATCGCCCGCCTTTGATCATTTCCAGCAGTATTAGTGATGTCTGATAGCGGCGTCTGGAACCTGTCCGGATCTGGGCTTGCGGATGGCCTGGAGGGCCTCGGCGTAGCAACAGCAGGGGACTGGGGCTGAGGTTGAGGCTGTTGTAAGTCGGGCAACGGGGTCTTCTCCTTGGACGAAGCTGCCGGTGGCGCAACACTCTTCCGTTTGCGCCCAGGCTTCTTGACGGGTGTCTCCTCCTGGTCCACATCCATAGCAGTCTGATCGGGCTCGGCACCCTCGGCAGCGGGTTCGACATTCTCGTCGGGCTCGTTGGGAGGCTCTATGCTGGGCTGTATGCCAGCCTCTGGCTCCACGCTCTCTTCTTTGACGACATTCTTCTTTGGGCGGCCTCGCCTACGCGTTGCTGAGTTTGAGGAAGCGGCAGTCTGGTCTGGGTCGGCAACCTGGCTGGACTCGCCCTGCTCGGCACTGGTGGTATCTGGCGGGACGCTTGGGGCCGCGCTCTTCCTCGGTCGTCCACCACGGCGACGAGGTGGCGCCTCGGATGCCGGGGGCGTCTCGGCGTGGGTAGTCTTCCTCCTGCCGACGGACTTGCGCGAGCTCTTAGCTGGCGCAGGTGTGAAATCCTCCTCGCTCTCTTCGTCTGCGGGCGGCGGGGAAGGGGAGCTTGCGATCTCGTCATCGTCGTCGGACTCGATGATCTGCTTGCGCTTGGCAGCGGCGCGCCGGGTCGGTCGCGTCGACATGATGGGAAAGAATAACCACGAGCAGCAGCAGCAGCAGCGGGGATGGCTATCGCACTGGGAAGCAAAGCAAGACGGGGTAGAAAGGAAGGTCAAGAGGGCTGGCGGTCAATACCCACTTGGTAAGGCAAAGCAAGATAGACCCAACCAAGGCTGGAGTCGCAACAGCACAAGATGTAATCGATAAGTCGAAGAAGTGGGCTGCCGTTGCAAAGAGAGGAGCAATTCTAGGCGGCTGTTGCTCTGATCCTGTTCCCCCTCCGAAAATACGGGCCTTGGTAAACAAAACAAACCGTTACGGAAAACGCGCTAAAATGCGACGATGGGTCCCACACGTGTCGCTCGGATCCACAGTTCCCTCCAGGGCTGTTAAGGTGTCTGACAAGGCCCGCGGCATATTCCTTAATAGATCCCGATAAGCTATCGCTGCCGTCTCGGCTGGGGGAGCTCCCAAGCTTGTCACATCGCATCGCACCGCATTTACTGCTGCTGCCCTCGACTCGGCCAGGCGTGTCAAAGCTCGTCATTCACCCAAGATGCAGGACTTTAACCATTTCCACCAGGTCTTCAAACCCGAGTGGGGATCACCTTATACCCCAGAATTCCTTCGGGAGATCGAGGTCTACAGGAAGAGCCTCAACGGCGTCCTCTTCATTGATCGAGTCCTGAACTCGGTCGGCGTCACCAAAGGTATGTCTTTGGACTGAAGCTGCTTGAAATACAACGGTTGAGGATCTGACAACCTGCCATCCTTTAGCCAGGTCTTACCCTCCCAAGGGCGACAATGGTCTCTACCAGCTCCACTACCAGGTCTGCGAGAGCGACCACTCCGACCATCAGAAGCTCTCCGTCTTCTACTACATGCTCCTCGACTTCAACGAGCACCTCGGGCTGAAAAGCCGTATCAACTTTGCCGAGGTCTTTGCCTCGAGGTTCGGACTGCCCAAGAAGTACGAGATTTTCATGAGTGGGCTATGGCACCTGGACCGCCAGCAATTCAGCGTACGTCGTTCTGCAGTCCGTCGCTCCTAATTGGCATGCAAGCTAACTGGTCTTTCCTGCAGAAGGCGCTCCAGGATCTCGCACACCCGTCCCTCACTCCCGAGTTCGCAGACGACATAATCGAAGCCTTCGTCAAGAACGCCGAGGACGGCGACTACTCCCTCGCTCTCGCCTACTACCATGCCGTCCAGCCCGTGATTCGCAGGCCAGAGTCACTATCCCTCCTCTTCGGCGCCCTGGCGAGGACGAGCCTCACCGAGGCCTTCTACTTCTCCCGGGCGCACCCGGAACCGGCCAGGCAGCTCCTCTTCGAGCAGCTGATAGCTTCAGTCCTGGACGGCAGCGGCCACGACGTCGCGGTACGAGCTTCTGAACTCGTCAGCCTGCCTCTTGACAGCGCCGAGGAGCAGTGGTTCGAGGAATACCTGACCAACGGAGGCGGCAGGAAGCTGAGGAAGGCAAAGGATACCGTGCTCATGCGGCGCGTCGTGACTGGCCGGCACGCCGATAGTGTCGGTGACAAGAATCTCGGTGGGCAGTGGAATGTCGTTTTGGGCGGCTTCAAGAGCGGCATGGGCGGTCGCGTGGCATAATTACCCAAAGCCCCGGGCAGAACACGGAACAAGTTGAAATTACCGGCATAGCGATGGCGTTCGGAGGGGGAAAGACAAGATTACAACTTCACTGGCATCCGTTTTGGGCCAACAAACTTGGCCGACTAAACATCTCGCACCATTTCGGCTTCGTGACAGCCCATCTGCCTCTGCTGTCAATGCAACGACTTGACGATGATCCTGGAGCTGGGTGAGGGAATGCCCCTCCTCGTATACGCCCGCACTGATTGTTCTACTCCAGCAAAGGAGGCTCCTCGACGCCGACCTGCTCAACTAATCTGCCATAATGCTCCACCCTGCGATGCCTCTCAAAAGCAAAAACCCTCTCCTTGCCCTTCCTGCAGAGAGCCAGATCAATTGTCGCGACAACCAGCTCATCGCCCTTCGTCTTCGACTCAGCCACCACATGCCCATTCGGATCATAAATCACCGTCCCAGCAATCAGCCCGCCCCCATCCTCCACGCCACACTTGGCAGTGTTGACGCTGAAGCACGCGTTCGCGTAGCTGCCCCCCTGGCACGAGATGTGGTGGTGGAACAGCGCCTCCGCCTCCTGCTCCTCGGGCGTCCCGTCGTACTGCGGCGCGTACGCCGTCGTGTTGTACCCGTCGAGGACCAGCTCCACGCCCTGCAGCCCGTAGCACCGCCACGCCTCGCCCCAGCGCCGGTCGTTGCAGATGATCATGCCCACGATGGGGTCGCCCCTCCCCTCCAGCTCCATGGCCGTGGCTGCTTCTCCTCCTCCTCCCGGCCCGGATGCCTTCGCGGCGCCGGCTACGAGGCCCGGCGCACGGAACGCCCGGAACCCGAGGTCGCCCGGCGTGAAGTAGCGCTTCTCGAGCTGCTGCTCCACGCCCCGGCCCGTCTCGTCGCCGATGGGCTCCTTGGTCCCCGGCAGGTGGACCTTGCGGTACTTGGCTATCACCTTCCCCGCGCCTGCGGAGTAGTAGATGGTCGTGTTGTAGTCCGTCACCCTGCCGTCCTCGCCAGTCCACCGCTCCGCGTAGCCGACGTACAGATCTGTCCCGAGCTGCCTGGCCTTGTCGAAGAGCGGCTTCACACGTGGTGAGTCCACGACGGCGTGCGGGTTGGCGTGGGACTCCGGCTCGAAGAACTCGGCCTTTTCGGCCGGGTCGTCGATCTGGTGGCGGGGAAAGAAGGTGGTCAGGGCGAGCTCCGGGAAGACGACCAGCTTGGCCCCCTTGGAGGCTGCGTCGGTGAGGAGCTTCAGCATGCGGCCTAGTATTTTCTCCCTCGGGTCCGCGAGCTGGTTCGAGCCCATCTGGGCCGCGGCCACGGTGAGGAGGCGCGGTGGTGGCTTGGTTGCCATATCTGAGACTGGTTGGTATAGAAGGAATCAACTATGCTAGAATATTCACTTGGGCAAACATCAAGCAATCATTCTGTTTCATTATGAGTATTATTGAACTGTATATAGGAATGAGCAGGCCCAACCCAACTACAGTGCCGGGCCTTATCAGCTGGTCCGCAATTGAGGCATCGGAACCGGCAGCGGCCCTCACGACGGGAAGCCGCCGGCCCAGCGTCGGCATGCACATCCGCCGTAAGCTACACGCAACCCCGCTTCGAGGACTAGAGTGATGATACTGCGATGCATCCGGCGAGCATATCCCGGCCCATCAAATAGGAAATTAGAGGTGGAACCCATTTCCTACGACTACGATAAGAAATCGAAGGCATCTCTACAACAGTCTGCCAGGGCCTTCCAGCTTTCATGGAGCACCCCGTTGGCTTCTCTCCATTGTTCTGATTCTTCTAAGCACTTATTGTTGCGCTGATATTTTGGACACTATTGGTTGACAGAAATGCACTTGGCTGTGCTAAGTACTCACATCTATAGCCGTACATGAATGACTTCCTGGGCAGACAAGATGTTGGATACGATTATCAGGAACGGGCGAATTGTGGGTTTGAAGATTTTCTCCTAGAGTCCTTCCCGGCTAAATGGAATTTAGGTCACTGCCACCGAGGTCCTCCCACTGGGAATTGAAATTGGTATCAGAGATGGCAAAATAGCACTGCTGGGCTATGGTCTGGATGCCAGCCAGGGGACAACCGTCGTCGACGCCGAGGGGGCTTATATCACTCCAGGGTGAGTCTCTCGTTCCATGTCGGATACCAAATCGTCAGCAATATCTGACAAACACTTCAAGTGGTGTCGACTCGCACGTCCACATAGAGCAAGACAATTCTCCCACCGGCGACACCTGGGAGACCGGCTCGCGGTCAGCCCTCGCAGGCGGCAACACAACCATCATCGCGTTCGCCTCGCAGAAGCGCCACGAGGACAGCCTCTTCCCAGCCCTAGAAGCGTACCACAAGAAGGCGACGGGGAACTCGTACTGCGACTACGGCTTCCACGTCATCCTGACCAACCCAACCGGGAGGGTCCTCGACGACGAGCTCCCCCAGCTGGTCGCCAAGGAGGGGATCTCGAGCGTAAAGCTGTACATGACCTACGAGCCCATGAAGCTCGGCGACGCAGACCTCTTCAGCGTCATGATGCGCGCCCGCGGCCTCGGCATCGCCACCATGATCCACGCCGAGAACAGCGACATCATCGCCGCCATCACGGCGCGGCTCGCGGGGGCGGGCAACACGGGGACCTTCTTCCACGCGGTGGCGAGGCCGCAGGCCGCAGAGGCCGAGGCGACGTACCGCGCCATCAGCCTCGCCGAGGTCACGGACACGCCGATCCTGCTGGTGCACATGTCCGCCCCCAGGGCCGTCCGGCACGTCGCCGAGGCTCAGGGCCGGCTTCTTCCTGTCCATGCCGAGACGTGCCCGCACTACCTGTATCTCGTCAGCGAGAGGCTGCGGTCTGGGCCGAGGGATGTCGAGGGGTCGAAGAGTATTTGTGCGCCACCTCTGAGGCATGACGCTGGGGATCTGGAGGAGATTTGGAGGAGCGTCGCGAATGGGACGTTCACTACTATCAGTTCCGATCATGCGCCGGCTACGTTCGACCATCCGGATGGGAAGAAGGGAAAGGCGATGGCTACTTCGTCTGTGGACGAGCACGGGTGCGTCCACTCTGACTTCCGGTTCGTGCCCAATGGGTTGCCTGGCATCGAGACACGACTGCCGTTGGTGTTCAACAGGACCTTTGATCCGACGCTCGGGTATCAGTTTCACGATGACGAGATCCGCATATCGCTGCCTCGATTTGTGGCGTTGACCTCGACCAATCCTGCCAAGCTGTACGGCTTGGGGGATCGCAAGGGCAGTCTGCTGCCCGGCTTCGATGCCGACTTGGTGATATGGTACCCAGAGGGACCTCTCGCCGCAAAAGACTCGTCCGCATCTTCAGGTCCTGTCCAAGATACCGAGACGAGCAGATACAGTAATGTGTTCAGGATCAGCAATGATATGCTTCACCACAGGATTGACTATACACCGTTTGAGGGCATCGAGGTCCGGAATTGGCCTCGTTGGGTCTTGCTCCGGGGCAAGCTGGTGTGGGACAAGGACGGCAATGGGATCCTGGGATCAAAGTCAGATGGTCAGTTTTTGAGAAGGGCCAAGTCCAGTATCTTGACAGGGCAAATGGGGAGGCGAGGGACTGGTATGATGGATGGTGAGAGGGAATACTGGGCATAGAAATTGGTCGGGTTGTACATCCGGGTTCACACCTCGAAAGGAGATAGGTAGCTGTGATTGTGTCCATTCTTGCACATCTTTGCGAATAGTTCATGCTTATTGCATGTGCATAGTGATGCGGCCTGCTCCATCTTCAAATATTCAGTGAAGCATACACTGCACAAAAGCAAACACCACAAATAGCATTACACCGGAAGACACTTTATAGCCCCAGCCCTTTAATCCCCACAGCTCGGGGAAAACGCTATTTCCCTAAATTGGATTGCTGGGGTCGGGTTTTGTTGTGTGCTTCCCCTGCAAATAGGCCTGCGGAAGCTCTAAATGGAGGCCGCTAGACGCCCAAAGGCGGAGACGATTTGAAATTAAGGGCCTTGGAGACCCCATGCTCGTACATGTGTCACTGCATCAGGCCATGATATGACAGACGAACTGCTGCTTCCCGCGCCCCTGAGATCCTTGGCGGATAGAGTGACAGAAGGAATATGACAGGGCTGGTGAGTGTTCTCCCGGCACTTGGAAGCGCGTGGGCCCAAAACCCCGGGCCCGAATTCCTGGAAGAGGAAACAATCAGGGGAGGTTAAACACGAAGTGTTTATATATCACCGACCGGGCACAGTTGGTTTCGACGTGAACCCATTGTCCAGGTTGGTCTTCCACATTCATTCTTTACTTCTCATATTTTACACTTACATTCATGAATTCTCACATTCGTTATGGTCAACCTTCGGAGATCTTTTCTTGCTTCACTGGTGCTCGGATATGCATCCGACGCCTTTGCATTCGTCCACCCTGGCCTGCTGGTCACCACATCTAACCTCGACCGGGCCAAAGCCAAGGTTGAGGCAGGCCTCGACCCATGGCTCAGCAGCTGGGAGAAGCTGACCGGCTCAGAGTATGCCCAGGCCAACTACACCAACAACGCCGTGGAGACCATCTACCGCGGCTCCGACGGCGAGAACACCGCGAACAACGAGCTCCTTTGGCACGACGCCGCCGCCGCCTTCATGCTAGCCCTGCGGTGGAAGATCAGCGGCGACGACAGCTTCGCCGACGCTGCAGCCGCCATCCTGATCGCCTGGGGCGAGAAGCTCACCGCCATCGGCGGCGACATGGACGCGTACCTCTGCTCCGGGTTCCAGGGCCACGAGCTGGCCAACGCGGGCGAGCTCCTCCGGGACTACCAGCCTTTCAAGGACAATGGGTTCGACACCTTCACGAACATGCTCAACACCGTGTTCCTGCCCATGAACCTGGCCTTCCTCAACCACGAGCTCCCCGCCACGCACATCTGGACCCACTTCTTCGCCAACTGGGAGCTTGGCAACATGGCCTCCGCAATGGCGATTGCCGTGCTCACCGAGAACACGACCACATGGGATTTTGTCGTGGACTATTTCAAAAACGGAGGCGGCAATGGCAACATCAACCTCGCCGTGTCGAACCTGGTGGAGGAGCCCGGAACGGGGACCATCCTGGGCCAGGGACAAGAGTCCGGTCGGGACCAGGGGCACTCGGCGCTGGACCAGCAGATGCTGGGCGTCATTGGGCAGCAGGCCTGGAACCAGGGAGAGGACTTGTTCGCATACAACAACAGCCGCATCCTCCAAGGGTGAGTTCAGTCCTGATGATATAGCGGCATAGAGCCGGACTAACTGATGTTCGCCAGAGCCGAATACTTCGCCCGTTACAATTTAGGCTACGATGTCCCTTTCGTCAACTATACAAACTCAATCGTTTTCTTCGATCGAATCAGTAACGCCTCGCGCGGCGCGACCCGTCCTACGTGGGAACTGCTGTACAGCCACTATGTCCAGATCAAAGGCATGGACGCACCATGGACCACAAAGTACCTCAACTACACCCTCGATGGGTACGGCGGGCTCGAGCCTGGGGCCGGGACGTACGGGGAGGGTTCCGGACACTACGATGGCCTCGGCTGGGGCTCGCTGTTGTATCATATGGACGACGCTGATGTCGAGGCGATTGTGAAGCAGGAAGATGGAGTCTCTGCTAACATTGCTGCTGCTGCGGTGGGCTCGCCCACGCCCTCAGTCTCGGTATCTGGTAGTGTTACCTCGAGTGTGGAACCGAAGCCGACTAAGGCGCACAAATGTCGCAGGCGTCACCGGGCAATGTAAATAGCCTGGAAGTGTTGTCAAGAAACTCAAGTGGCTGGCTGGAACATTATGTTCGTGGAACCAATGACCTCGCATTCTTCAATTCTCGGTAGAAATTAGCACCTTCTGCTATTTCCAGTATATATAGCATCAACATCATTTTCGGGAATCTCAGCTTACCGCATGTGTTGCAAATCAACACCCGCAGGTCCGACTGTTTCACTGTCAAGACGCAATCCATCTGAGTCCTGAAGACTTAATTCAGTGTTAGCATCGGAAGATACGCCCAGGTTAGGCGCGGCCACCGTGGTCAAGATACTATCAGAAAAACCAGTTTCCCCGGACAAAATGCATCAGATTTGTACAAGCCAAGCCTTTAGGTTCGCATTTCACATGTCATCTGCATATTTCCCTTCCGCATTCGGTGTTGAAGGCGGCAGTGATTGTCATCCGCACGTCATCTACCTTATCAGCTGCACAAGCCGAGAACTTGCGGGTTTTCAGCGCGACATGGGTGTGACTCCAGGAGATAAGAGCGGCGAACCATCACATACGATGTGTCTGTGGTGTTCATGTCTCGCAATCTTCTGAAGCTCCAAGCCGCTACATGAAATTCCTTTTGCAAGTATCATACCTAAGATATAAAAAGCCCGTTCAGTGCAACCTTCGCCTGCTGCACGTCTGCACATCGTGCCCTGCCCCAGTGAGCTCAGTTGCATTTCAAAACCACGGTGATCCTTATCTAATAACGCGAATTAGATTTTTACGGAGGCTCATCTACTTTCTTCCCGCCATATCCTTACCTCGAGGGCATAACGGTTGCCCCGGCTGAATACTTTGAACTATGTCCGGACTGGGACATTCCTTCAAGGGTATATTCGACGGATTCTTCGGGATTTGCGACGTCTTCCTCGAGAAACTAGGCGGAGGTTATTACAGGGCCAAGCCTGGTGATGATCTCGGGCGTAAACGAAGCACCAGCACGCACAGTAGCCGCCGAAGCAGGCGGTAATTGAAGGACGCCACGTTGCTTGGTCTCTTGACGGACTGTGACTGGCTTATGGAACACAACCGCACTACACAGAGGGCTCGGAAGTGAAGGACAGGGCGGTGGTCCCTACATTAGCTCAGATTCTTGACTTGTTCTCATCTGTACAATAAGTCATTTGCAAAGGCGCGCGATGATCGCATTGAGTTGGGTAAAAGTATATCAATGATACGATTTGGGGACAGGAAGAGACATGGGCTATATGACATTACGAATTTCATCAACTAGTCGGGGTTGCTGCAATTCCGTTCACTATCCCAGCAGGTCCCTCTCGCTTTCGTGATTTCACCTGCTTTGCGACCTCAGTTACCCCGTTCTCGAAGAGTCCAACCTTGGTTGATAGATAAGAACGCCACTAAGAGCTACACAGTGTTTCATTTCCACTTTCACTTGCTTCCAGAGCACTTGCCCCCAATCTTGACATCCAGATCTGCAATCGTTTCTTCCAGCCTCTTCTCCCTATTCTGGGCCGGCAAATTGTTTGCTATCCTCTCCGTAATTGTCGGCGAGGCCAATAGATACGAATCTAGGCTTTGAGAGGGCCTAAGTTCATTTGGTCTAAGTCATTTCTGTCAGACGCGTCCCGGTTGCTTCAACATTGTATTCTGGAGATTTGGCACCTACGTCGTGTCTGCGCTGACTTGAACGGAAGTCTGAGACATTATAAGTGCAGGGAAATTCGATGATACTTGGTTGTTTTGTGAAATGGAAAGCTAAGGCGTCCTATTCGGATCCCTCTTGTTGTTATGAATATTGCAGTATGCTCATGATCAAAGCAGTCGTTGTGAGAGCGCGAAGAGAGAGAGTTCTTATAGCCATCTCAATTCTTCAGTGGGCCTGGGCCTGGGCCCCAATGTCTGTGATATTCGTGGAGAGCACAAGTGAGCCACCACGGCAGCTTGCTAGTTCAGCAACCTGCGATGGCATCACGACCATCCATAGCAAGAAGGAGAGCACCACAGTGCTTCGAAGGCGGCTTACGCCCTCAGCTTCTGATTCGTCGGCTAATTATTTGCCTGCAGATTCGTCGCAGGGCACTAGGTACGAGGTACTTCAGAGCACAACTGTGCCTTGGCTACTAATGCCCAGCCAAATAACACACCGCTCTGTCAGCATGGTTTTCAGCTCCTGTGGCGCGCGTCCAAATCTCTGCAGCGGAATCTCTTCTATGGCATTTCGAACCAACTTCGGTTGGAGCAAAACCCCATGTCCGGAGATGCTAGGTTCAGGAAATTCTCGGACAGCTTGCTTCATTGCGTCTACACTTGAGCACTTTGCCTACAAGGTCGTCTTATACCGCGCGCCTTGGCACCTAATACCGGAAATCACCGTCACCTTCACACCTACTTAAGTATTACAGTTGGATTCCGCTGCCATGCCTTGCACCCACGGACAATCCGAGGACGATAGCAGGGCCGGAGACGCATGCGAAAACTTACCACAGTCTTTCGCATCACTGAGCTTAAGCGCCCTCGATGCTCGCCTTAGCGGTTCCTACAACCCATCGCACACAAGGACACCCAGAGGCTATGTCCTTTTCGCAGCTCGGGGAGCACTTCCTTACCGGGAGTCATCACCAGCGGTGCTCGAGGTTGCTGAAATCTGTGACAGCCCCTGGCTCAATACCTCTTCCACCGATTTGACGGGAACCGCCGCATCATCTGTCCATTCAGCAACCAGTAGTCGTACTTCCGACTTGAACAGCACTATCAGTCGCCAACGCCCGCCGAATCAAAGGCACGAGCTGCCTTGTGAGTTTCGAAACATCACGAATTGTGATCGTGTCTTCCCTGGCGACGATATGCAAAGCTGGATCTCGCACCTAGAGAACCACCTCCAGGGCAGGTTCCCAACAAAGGTAAGGTGCTGTGAGTAGGCTGATCTTGGGGAATACATATTTTTTGTGATTTAGCAACCGTAGCTAACAGTATATAAAATAGGGTTCTGTCATGAACACGCATTTGATGCAAGGGAGACATCTGCAGGGGACACCCGTTTCAACTTCTACCTTCGGATGGAGCACATCCGCGACCATGTCGTACACGACGGCTTTCGGTCCGCACAGATGCTGTTAGATGGGTTCTTGATCCAGCATCTCCGCGACGAAAATCTCATCGACAACCAGACGTACGACAACATCTTGAGCCCTAGGAGAGCTTATTTCCGTGAGAAACACGGCAACCGCGACCGCAGAGCTGTCCATGAAAAGGGCTCTCGTGGTAAGAAGGGAAAGTCGTCGGCAGCCTCTTCGGCGAGGAATGATGATCAAGATGAGACTCGATTACCTGAAGTGATACCAGTCCGGCGGAGGCACAGACGCCGGTCGACGAACGCTCGGCAAGATCCAGAGGCCATTAGCGGCGCCATCCTCACGCCTCCCAGGCCGCTAGAACAGTCACTTGCAGTGCTCGACAATGACCATTGAGAAAATTCGAGAGCTTCGAGCACCACTGCTGCATGCAAGTCTTCTGGGAAGCAAACCGTTAGACACATCGGCGATGGGATTGCTACACTTTTTGGCGTAAACGGCCAGGGGCCACACGAGCTCGATATCGGACCTCGGGAGAAAGAAAGCAACGATACATCATCCCCAGTTGAATGCACACATTCAGGGAATCATTCAGATAACGGACTCTCCAATTGCCCAACAGACACATCAACTCTGGGATCGGATTCTTTCTGGCTGGCAGAATACTTGGAAGAGGAGGAAAAGGGTCTAACCGACGACCATCCGTTCTTTCAGCTTTGCGGAGACGCTGTTGCGAGAGTTTTTACAGCCTTACAATCTTGGAAAGAAGACCTCTCTGAACAGGACATTCCGCGCAATTGTACAAACGAACACAAGTCAGCATCGAACGGAAGCAATGGAAAAGGGAAAGATGCTGAAACTACGAAGCGGAAACGCGCGAGCCACTCAGACATCAGTCAAGATTCCAACAGCACCAGTGATCCCCCGTTAAACCGGATCGGTTCTGGCAAACGCAGGCGGGTATCCCATCGGCAGCTCACTTTCGCCTGTCCATACACCAAGAAGGACCCGATGTCGTTTAGAGGCTGCTACAGGTACAAGCTGAGCAGAATCCGTGACGTGAAGCAGCATCTAGCTCGGCGCCACCGCTATTCGCTTTATTGTGCTCGCTGTATGGGCACATTTGAGACCGAGGAGGAGCGAGACACGCACATTCGAGAAGCTTCGTGTCCATTACGGCCGTGGATCAGGCTGGAAGGCATCACCGAATCTCAGAAATTCCAACTCGCGAGGAAGTCAGCGCGGAATGCCTCCCCTGAAGCTCAGTGGTTTGCTGTGTTTGATATTGTGTTCCCAGGGCACGAACCGAGGCCGCAGTCTCCGTACATCGATAGCGAGCTCTTACAAGACATCACACTCTATCAAGACTTCATGACGAGCCACGGACCGAGAATTCTTTCTGAGTTCCTAACCCAACGAGGAGTTGTCGCCTGGAATCTTCCGGATGAGGAACGGGATCTTGCAGCCTTTCAGCACACGGTGTTGGAGGAAGGGCTCCGTACTGTTTTTGACGAGTGGCTTGCTCGGCAGAGTGGTAACACCCAAGATCCTAATGCGCCCTCGAATTCAGAAGGGACTGGCCAGCACACCCCGCGTTCATCCTCTACCTCGCGAGAAATGATCGGCTCCGCTCCGGTCCATGACTCCAGGACCGTGTTTCCTGGTCGTGGTGGGAGTATGCCCGACGGTAGCCCCGTGGCCCCACATCCTGATAACCAAAATGTTCCAGGGCCTTCGTCGGCCCGCGATTATTTTGGCGAAGAATTGGATGAATCTGCCGGCATGGAGCATGGGATTGGCGTTCACATTCCGGGGCCAACATTCCACGATCCAGAAGACGAACTGCTCCGGTATTTCATGGACATGTAGGTGATCCCAGGCGCTCTCTGGCTGAGAGCGGCGCCTCAAGAATCTCGCCGTCCTACCTTGCTTCTCTACCAAATCAACTGCATAGGTACGAAGGTGATAGGCCGCTCCTGAGTGTCCGGATACTGAAGGGGTCCACGGGTCACTGTTGAGGAGGTTACTGCACAGATTGGCAAAGCCAGGCGATCTCACATATGCGCAAGCATTGAATATTGCGCATCATATTCTATCAATCAACAGTGTGCAAACTATAATGGTCCGTTGTGATTCTCCCAGTCAGCTATTGCTCTGTTTCTATTTGTGTTCTCGGGAAATAAATTAATCTTCTTGGCCTGCCTCAGCGTTATCAGCACACCCGTTGCCGACGGGCAGAGGGGAAACCGAGCCCCCTCCTCGCCTTAACTGGGCCGACCAATCTGCCCGACCAAAGACTACAGCCACACCATGCGTAAATAAAGAAAAAGATCCACCTGCAGAAGTCAAAAACGATTGTATACGTGGCTTTCAGGTTTACCGAAAAGAAGATCGAATATGTTGCCCTCGGTAACAGGGTCCTCCACTCGCCCCGTCTCGATCCTCCTCATCAACCCAAACTCGACACCCTCCATGACCGAAGCTTGTCTCCGGAGCATCTCGAGCGCGCTCCCACCCCACGTGACAGTCCACGGGTTCACGGCACCTCCCACAGCACCGGCCGCCATCGAGGGCCGCGCAGACGCCGTGCTCTCCGCGGCAGACTGCTTCCGGGCCCTGCACCTAATCATCACAGGCGCTGGGCAATCCCAGCCGCGCTTCGATGCCTTCCTGGTGGCCTGTTTCTCCGCTCACCCCCTGGTCCCGATGCTCCGGGAGGAGTTCACGCAGCCCTGCATTGGGATCATGGAGGCGTCGCTGTACGCGGGGAGGATGTGCGGGGGGAGGCTAAGCGTGATCACCACGGGGCAGAGGTCACGTTTCCTGCACGAGGACTCTATTAACACGACCTACGTCCTGGGCAACTTCTCCGTTGGCTGCGAGGCGGCGGACATTGCTGTCCTGGAGCTAGACTCTCGGCCCAAGGAGGAGGTCTACACGGGCCTGGCCAGCGCGGCAAGGAGGCTGGTGGAGAAGGGGGCGGACTGTATCTGCCTTGGCTGTGCAGGGATGACCGAGATGAAGGATGTTTGCAGAAATGCCGTCGGCATGGCAGACAGGGAAGTCATGGTGATCGATGGGGTGGCTGTGGGAGTGCACTTCCTGGCCGGACTAGTAAGCGAGGGATTGGGCACCGCCAAGGGCGGAATGTATCGCAGCTCTGCGGCCGGCAGGGAGAGGAGGGGGCAGAGTTGGATTTAGGAACGGTGAAACTTACCTGAAATGAGAATCGGCGGCGCGAAACTCAATTGCTTTTCGTAAACGTGATGAATATCGTTACATCCTCAGCGCTAATCCCCCTCACGGTGCCTGGGGAACCGGGGCCAAATATTTCGAGGTGCGGCGTGCCTACACTAGAAGGTGGCGTGTTCTTTCGGAACCTGACCTCAGAGAAGCCTAGTCTGAAGAGACCTAAGATATTGCACGTTGGCTTCTATCCAACTTTGTGTCGTTGGGCCCCGTGCGAACCGCCCTCGAAGTAAATGGAGTGAACAGATCCATGTGAGTGAAGGGCCCCGGACTATGAACTACCCCGAGCTATACAGTAGGATCTACTGTATGCCTGACAGCTCGGCTGGCAATGACTCTGTCACACCGCGCTTGAGATCCAGTAAAACCGTATCCGCATCTCATCAGGCCCACGTGGAGTTGGGATGGGATACTCCAACTCGTCTAAGACTTGCATGCGAGACGCCAAGGTTGGCCCGCTCGCCGGATGTCATAGCAGAGCAGTCAGTTTCACTGCATGATGTCTCGGTCTCATCGATCTGATATTCTGGGCCAGGCTGGAAGACACCCAGAAACTCGGGACTATGCACTGCCACCGCTTGCCCTGCCATGACCGCCAGAGGCACTGTCAGAACAGGAGAAATGCTACCGTGTCCAGGGAACAACCTGCGCAGGACTGCAGTCAAGCCCATCTTCATGCTTCTCCGCATCATCGTGTGACACCCTTTCTGTGGTCCCTGTCCCTGGAGATTGTCACAGCGACGCGACAATCAAATGACTGGTGACCGCCCTGTGTCGGACCTTGTTCGGCATGTTTTCCCAAGACCTCGATCGCCTCGTCCAGGGCGATGGCCCAGGCCGTGAAGAAGCTGGAAACAGACATATCGTTCACGGCCAACAGGCAGACAAAAGTGCGGCCCGCAAACCACTCGTTTCACACACCAACGGGGCGAGCTAACACGGGGGGATCAACGAGAAAGCCCAAGCCACGTCCATTACGAGCCGGGTATATGGAAGCTGCCGTGAGCCGTCTAGCCTAGACTGGAACCCCCGCATGCTCTTATTGGAGGATAGTCTGGGGTAATTCTGGGGTGCATAAGGCGGATCCTCCGGGGATGAAGTGTCGTGGAGGACCACTGAGGAGGGTCCCCCCCGTTGCCCACATGGCTCAAATGCCAACCCACCCGCAAGTCTCGGCAGCTCTGGACGACCAAGCACGGTAACGTATTCACACGAAGAAGTCATGCACCCGAGCTGTGTTTCCCCGCACCGCTTGTGGGCATCGTGGGTCGCGGGGGCTAGGGAGTGGCTTGGAGACCGCGTAATTGAGCCTCGCTTGATACTCGAACCGGGCAAGTGACAAAAGTATCGGAAATCGGTGGCCGGCCAGCCAAGCAGCACCAAAGTACGCAGCGCATATCCGAGCCTCTCGCCCGCCTGATGGAGTGGCAATGGCAGCCAATATCCCCACGTCCAACAGCCAACAGCCAATATCCCGCGCTTATCCGGACAATATTTCTGATGTCCATCTCACTCCAATCGAGTCCTGGACATCCAATGATCGAGCTGAAGCTTAACCCCGCAGAGCCGGCTCAATGGTGATGCTACGCCGTGGAGCGCGGATCCGCTGCTGTGCGCCCAGCAATCCCCCGCAGTGTGAGCTGGGTATTGTCGGTGCTGCATAACCTGATTCGTCGATCTCTCTTTCCACGACACTCGACTGTTTTGGAGTAGTATACTTGATTTGACTAGTACCCAGTACATGTACATGTTACTGTTCCACCCACAGCAGTGGCGGAAACACAGCTCTAGAGAGCAAGCAATATGCTTACCTACCCGATCTTCCGCCACGCAAATACAGACAGCACTTGGCCAGTACATGATTCTCGTGGAATGAAATGTACTCGAGACATAAGTTTCCGGAGCTCTCTCCTTTCCACTTGCCGCCCAGCCGTTGCTGATCCGAGCCTGCCCACAGACACAAGGTTTGGACCATTGCAACAGGCTCCCCAGGAGTCCGGGACTAGCTGTCTCAGCCGAGTCGAGGCAACACGCACGAGGAGCTTGTCCCCAGCTCCCAAAGCTTGAGGTTGCATATGACCTCGACCGTGAGTTGCCATCATTGGTGCCCGCAGAGGGCCCAAGGAGGGGACCTGCAACGAAGGAGCGCATTATCAATGGCTGACCGCGTCGACATTTCTTGGAACTGGAGCTGCAGAGAGCTGCAACGGGCGTTTCTCGGGATCCCGACCTGGCATGGCTGTCGATGGGGAAGCTACTTTGGCCCAACATGATCGATGCCACCACCAGGGATGAACTCCTGCATCGTGTGGGGATGCTATCGAGCTTTGGAGGGTCCCATTGCCTTTCTGACAGCACGCCCAGCAAATCCTACATAAACCCTTCTTGGGACCCCAATATTCTCCTCCTAACTCTCCCTTCCGAACCAGGAGTTATCACCTCCATTACGTTTGTAAAAGTCCAGTATACCTATAGCAGCAATCATGGGTGACATCCCCAACCCTTCGTTGAGCACTCTCCCGGAGGAGTTTGACATCATCGTGTGCGGTGGTGGAAGTTGCGGTTGTGTGGTGGCCGGCCGGTGAGTGTCTGATCTACACGACATCGTCGTCAAGTACAAGAGACTAATAATTCCTAGGCTGGCCAACTTGGATCACAACCTTAAGGTCCTCCTCATCGAGGCTGGTGAGAGCAATCTCAACAACCCATGGGTATACCGACCGGGGATTTATCCCCGGAACATGAAGCTGGATTCAAAGACGGCTTCATTCTATGAATCCCGTCCGTCCAAGTGGCTCGCTGGCCGAAAGGCAGTGGTGCCATGCGCCCACATCCTCGGTGGTGGCTCATCAATCAACTTCATGATGTACACTCGCGCCTCGGCATCAGACTACGATGACTTCCAGGCCAAGGGCTGGACCACCAAAGAGCTCCTCCCCCTCATGAAGAAACATGAGACGTACCAGCGCGCGTCCCACAACCGCAACCTCCACGGATACGAGGGCCCCATCAAGGTCTCGTTCGGCAACTACACATACCCAATCAAGGACGACTTCCTCAGGGCCGTCGAGACACAGGGCATCCCCGTCGTCGATGACCTTCAGGACCTGGTCACCGCCCACGGCGCCGAGCACTGGCTGAAGTGGATCAACCGCGACACCGGCCGCAGGAGCGACAGCGCCCACGCCTATATCCACTCGACGCGTGCCGTGCACTCGAATTTGTACCTCGCCACCAACACGAAGGTCGAGAAGGTCGTCATCGAGAACGGCCGTGCCGTCGCCGTCAAGACCGTCCCCACCAAGCCGTGCGGGGGCATCCGCGAGGGCAAGACCTTCAGGGCCAGGAAGCAGATCATCGTCTCGGGCGGCACGCTGTCGTCACCGCTCATCCTCCAGCGCTCGGGCATCGGCGACCCCAAGAAGCTCCGCGCCGCCGGCGTCAAGCCCATCGTGGACCTGCCTGGTGTGGGTCTCAACTTCCAGGATCACTATCTCACCTTCTCGGTATACCGTGCGAAGCCTGGCACGGAGAGCTTCGATGACTTCATCCGTGGCGACCCAGAGACCCAGAGGAGTAAGCCTTTTCCGCATTTGATGTTCTCCCGTTCTTGACTCAGATGACTGACCAGCACACAGAGGTGTACGAGGAGTGGAACCTCCGAGGCACCGGCCCCCTCGCCACGAACGGCATCGAAGCAGGCGTCAAGATCCGGCCCACGCCCGAGGAGCTCAAGGAGTTCGAGAGGTGGCCGACGCCGCACTTCAAGGACGGCTGGAAGTCGTACTTTGAGAAGAAGCCCGACAAGCCCGTCATGCACTACAGCGTCATCAGCGGCTGGTTCGGCGACCACATGCTCATGCCCGCGGGCAACTTCTTCACCATGTTCCACTTCCTCGAGTACCCCTTCTCGCGCGGCTCCACGCACATCAAGAGCCCCGACCCGTACGAGGCTCCGGACTTCGACACGGGCTTCATGAACGACGAGAGGGACATGGTCCCCATGGTCTGGGGCTACATCAAGTCGCGTGAGACAGCCCGCCGCATGGACGCGTACGCCGGTGAGGTCGAGGCTATGGTATGTGTTCCCCCCACGCGCGACACCATCACCTTTTGTTGTTCGCCATGTTAACCAAAGTGAACAACAGCACCCATTCTACGACTACGACTCACCCGCCCGCGCTCACGACATGGACCTCCTGACCACAAAGGCCTACGCCCTGCCCGGCAACCTGTCCGCCGGCCTGGGCCACGGCAGCTGGTCGAGCCCGCTGACCGAGGCCGAGCAGAAGCCGCTGACGACGTACCTCAACTCGAACCAGAAGGAGATCCGCCACGAGCTGCAGTACACCAGCAAGGACATTGAGGCCATCGAGGAGTGGGTCAAGCGCCACGTCGAGAGCACCTGGCACAGCCTGGGCACCTGCTCCATGGCGCCCCGGGAGGGCAACAGCATCGTCAAGCACGGCGTGCTCGACGAGCGCCTCAATGTCCACGGCGTCCAGGGCCTCAAGGTCGCTGACCTGTCCATCTGCCCCGACAATGTTGGCTGTAAGTCATATATAACTGCTTTCTTACATTCCCTTGACCTTCGAACAACAGGCTGATGACTACATATCAGGCAACACATACTCCACTGCCCTTCTCATCGGTGAGAAGTGTGCCGTCCTCACCGGTGAGGACCTGGGCTACTCTGGCTCTGCTCTTGACATGAAGGTTCCTGAGTACAACGTGCCCGGCGAGATGAAGCACGCGCTTCGCCTGTAAAAGTACACTTTTGGATAGCAGCAAGGGTTTTTCCGGGGGAAAGCAATTAACCCCTCCTTTTATGAATAGTTGAATTTCCTTGACACGAGGTAATGGTATAAGCCGGGGAATGAGATTGAATTGCAGCCGAATAAGCTTCGGTGCTCTTGTCGAGTACTTCTGAAAAGTGGTGGTTCACATTCCTGTTCCGTCTGAGACGTTCGTGACACTCTCATATAGTCTAACAATCTGATTCTCATTCATTGCTGCGCAACTATATTTACCAGTCTGAGGTGTTGTTCAACGTATTCCTTGTGTCGATGGGTATGTCAACAAGTCCAGCACATACATATCCAGCAGCTCATGGTTAACGCCAAGTAAGTCGGGTGTTTCCATGCCTTGCAGATACGACGATTAAAATGTGTTCATTGTGTCCATTACCATATAGCGCCCATGGAATTCATCCAACCCCCCCATCACAGACGAAGCATATTCACCGTCTCCTGTCGTACGGAGAAGGTGGCCCGGGTGGGACGTCGTATCCCGAGCGTGTCCGAGGCCTCGAGGGCCGCGGCGGCTCGAGTATTGGCGTTGGGTTCCGCCGAGGCGACACCTGCACGACCCTCGTGAACTGCCCCTGCCTCCACCCATCGCCAGTGTAACGCAGCTCCGGCGGCCCCGCTCGGGATGGAGGGCGGCCCTGCCTCACCTCGGCCACGTGAACCCTCGGGTCGCCCTCTCCCGGCCTGCTGCGCTGCTGCGGCTTCGGCCCAGCCGCGGAGCTGCTCGAGTCCTCTGATGACTCGTAGACATTATAGTTTTCTGCCGTGGGCCTCCTCCTCATGCCAAGCGGCATGGGGCCCCGGCTGCCTGCCCTCCCTGACGTCGCTGTCGCTGTCGCTGCTGCTCCACCGCCGCCGCCACCGCCGCTCCCATCCAACCGCGGGCTGGCGATCTCCTCGGGCCCGTCCCCGCCGTCGCGCAGCTGTTTCAGCATCATGCGCATGCACGTGACCTCCCGCTCCATCCTGCGCAGCATGACCCGCTGCACCTCGTCCGCCAGCTTGACAACGTCGGACTTGGTCTGCCACCATATGAACCGGTGCGCAAAGTCGCAGCGGTACACCGTGGCCCAGTCCTCGAAGCCCCCCGCGCCGCCCCCGTGCATCTCGACGTCCTCCTGGATAGTCTTCTCGTCGGCGATAAAATCCCTCTCCGCCCACGCATCGCTGTTGCGCCGCGGCGGGGCCTCCGCGGGCCTCGCCCCGCCGCCCGGCACGAGGAACGGCCGCTCGAGGGTCTTGAACTTGCGCCACAGGTCCCGCACCGTCTGGTAGTGCAGGCCCAGCGTCTGCTCCGAGTAGCTCAGCGCGTACGCCTGCCCGCCGCCGCCGCCGCCGCCGCGGAGGTTCCCGCTGCTGGCCCGCGGGCTGAGCCCGTTGCGGCTCGAGCTGCGCGCGCGCCCCGCGTGCGCCGGGTGCAGGGGCCGCTGCGCGCTCCGCATCTGGGCTTTCCTGTTGCGGAGCTCGCGCGTCTGCTGCCGGAGGGCCTCCCGCTCCTCCATGAGCTGCGCGCGGAGGTTCCCCATGGCGTCGCGTATCTCGGCGGGGGCGCTGCGGACCGTGCTCAGGAAGTTGGCGTAGAGGGCGAGGAGGTTGAGGACTGTTATTATGAAGGATATTATTCCAATTATGAACGATATGTATGAGAGTGTTGGCGGGAACGACGTCGGCCCGGATGTGTTGTTGTCCATGGTTTGGTTGCGGGGAGGGTGTCACCGGCCCCTTTTGGGCTCTGTGACTATCGTTTCTCGAGGGGACACTTGATATACGGAATGAGTGGCATTCGGTATGGTTTCGAGGAGTTTTATGTTGGTGGAAATATCTTTGGACTGTTCCCATTCAACGTCCGGCGGTGTTCAATGTTGGTGAATAGGTCCTGCCGCCAGTCTTGCCAGAGAGCGGGTGGTGCTCTGCTCTACTAGCAAGTCGGGCGACCCGCTTCGGCCAGTAGTTGACATTGTTATGATGACGTTGGGCTGCTAGTCGCGATACTAATAATGTGTCAGGAGACGAGCAGGGCACTAACCATGCGAGATGCATGGGGCCAGGGTCAAGAACTTAGGGGACCTTTTCGCCGACAGCAGAATCTGCACCCAGAATTTGGGGCCCATGGTTCTCAGGGATAATTGGGGCTCCATAGCAGCAGAGGGAGGGCCAAGCTGGCAGAAGCAGAAATTCGAGACTCCAAGGCCGGCCTGAGGCCCGATATTGGGCAGCGAAGTGGGACACTTCGGAAGTGAAGCATGAATGTTATTACTCCTCACAGGAACTGCGATCGTGGCTTGGCACAGGGCATCGGCCCAATTCATGCGTGCCCTACTGCGGTGGTGGTGCAGATACGGCCTGATAAGAGCCACAACAGCCTCTCACCAGGCATGATGCCGGTCTGGCGAACCGAGAGTTTGGTCGACCTGGGAACCGACTCGGTAGCGCAAGATTTGTTGTGACAACACATGCTTGGAGCAAATGTGAGTACGTCAGAACGAAAGCAATGTTTGCGTCCGATCGATGCTCCCATACCTGGCTAGGTATGCTACCCATTTGGATTTTTTCTCATGTGGTGCGGGCTGATAAACGGATGATGTGAGAAGGTGTACCGGGTGTATGGAGTACTCTGACGGTGGTGCGTATTGTGCTGGACCTTTGAATTCTCTCTTGGATCCACTGGCGGAGACTTCAATAAGAACTTGTCGAACTGCTATAAGGGATGAGATCATGCATTTCTCGACCGTAAAATTCGTCTCCGATTTTCACACAGACTTGGAAATCTGGATCAGTATTGAAAAATGTTGAGTGTCCGAGTGACAGTGGATCACTGAATGGCCTTACTTTTTGTTCGCGTCTGGGCCGCAGTGATGAGATTTTGACTTTTGCGGAAGCTGGCCAGACTCAGGCTCTCCGCTGCGTCCGGCTATTTTCAACATTATTTGACGATGCATCGCAACACTGTGGCAGCTTAACTCATGTCGCACTCTTCGGCCATGGCGTTCGCGTCTTGGTTAAATGTCGAGACTTCTAATGAAGTACACCACAATGGTCGGAGTGTCCAAAAATGGACGCTCATCTATGGGTAGCTTCCGGGGACTTTGGCTATCTCCACTAGCATCTGGGCGTTGCGTCCAGACAAGTCGGATGTGGGTTTTACTTCCCCGCAGCTTGACAGCCCGGGTTTTTGATCATCCGGCCTCGCCCACGCGAGATGGATGCGAGTGACGACGAGAAGAACTATGGATCATCATCCTCACAATCACTTCGTGTTAAAAGGCTGCGTGATCCATAAAGTGGATTCATAAGTTGACATTTATCACCATCTTCTTCCCCGCTGTGGATTAAAGCTGGATCTGAACTCCGCTGCTTTACACCCCATTGTCGAAGGGCCAGTGACCACCATGGGCGACTCATCAAATGTCATTAAGACAGACGTCCTCATCTGCGGCTCCGGATCCGCCGGACTAACAGCAGCCCTGTGGCTCGCAAAATACGGTGTCGCCTTCCGTGTCCTGGAGCGTCGCGATGGGCCGCTCGCCAGGGGCCAAGCCGACGGCGTGCAGTGTCGCACGGTCGAGATATTCGAAAGCTTTGGGCTATCAGACCAGCTCCTTCGGGAGTCCTATCATGTGCTGGAACTTGCATTCTGGGCCCCGGATCAGGAGACTCCTCTGGGCAACGGCGAAAAGGGAGGAATCAAATGGTCTCATTACGCCCCTGACACCGAGCCCGGTCTAAGTCACCAGCCTCATGTGATCCTGAACCAGGCTCGCATCAATGAGATGATCACGAAGGAGATGCTGAGGTGCGGTGGTGCGGATATCGACTACGGCTACGACGTGAAGTCGGTGCACGTCGACAGCAGTAAGGCGGGGGATCCGGAGGCGTACCCAGTGACGGTTACTGCTTCGAAAGACGGGACTGAGCAAGTCTTTCGGGCGAAGTATGCACTGGGCTGCGATGGAGCACATTCCGCCGTGCGCAAGGCCCTGGGCTTCAAAATGCTTGGTGACTCCACCGACGCGATCTGGGGCGTCATGGACCTATACCCCCGCACAAACTTTCCCGACATCCGGAAGAAGGCCGTCATACAGTCAGTCAGCGGCAACATAATCATCATCCCGCGTGAAGGCGACTACCTTGTCAGGTTCTATATCGAGCTACCGCCGGATACCATAGCCAGCAGGGTCACCTTGGAAGACCTGCAGGAGCGGGTCAAGCTCATATTCAGACCGTATGAGATGGACATCGCCGAGACGACATGGTGGTCCGCATACCAAATCGGGCAGAGGCTCGCGGACAATTTCCACGAGCAGTACCGTGTCTTCCTGACGGGCGATGCCTGTCACACGCACAGCCCAAAGGCAGGTCAGGGGATGAATGTCAGCTTACAGGATGGGTACAATATCGGCTGGAAGCTTGGTTCTTACCTCACGGGGCAGGCGACAGAGGAGCTGGTCAAGACCTACGTCGACGAGCGGCAACAGACGGCGGCTGAGCTCATCGAATTTGACCGCATGTGGAGCAAGATTTTCAAGTCTGGATCCAATGGGACTGGGGCGGACTACGTGCGGGATCAGTTCGTGAAGGCAGGCAGGTACACGGCTGGCCAGGCATATAAATACGGCAGATCTATCATTACATGGCCTGATGCAGAGGGCCAGGAGACAAATGGGGCCGTCACTCGGCAGCCAAAATTTCAACTAGTGGTGGGTATGCGATTTCCCAGCGCACAGGTCGTGAGGTACAGCGACGGAAAGGTCCACCAGCTCTTGAGTGTACTGCAGTCAGATCGGCGATGGCGGGTAGTGGTTTTCGCTGGTGATATCCATCAGCAGAAAACGAGGGACAAGCTGGGGCGAGTCTCCTCTGGCCTTGAGATGACAATCAGGGCGTTTACGCGCGAAGGTAAAGACGAGGATAGCGTCATCGAGTGTTTGCTCGTGCTCAAAACGGAGAGGAGGGGGGTCAAGTTGGGCCAAATTCCGAGGGTCTTCAAGCCTACTACCGGTCAACACCAAATTCAGAGTGAGTCGCTCTCGAGTCTATTGACTATTTAGTGAGTGCTGACTTGAAAAGGTTTGCACAAGATTTTCGTAGACGATGAGAGCTACAACTCGGGGCACGGCCACGCCTTTGAAGCAATTGGAGTCGATCACGAAGCAATTACAGCCGTTGTGGTTCGGCCAGACCAGTGTCAGTTGATCATAAGTCCTTGGCCATGATCAAGGTGGTGTGCTGACAAAAGTTACCTAGATATATCGGGCATAATCGTCCAAGAAAGGGACGTCAACTCCATTGACGCATTTTTCAAAGGTTTTCTTATAGCTCGAAGATCATCTGATCCAGTGCGATGACTATTAGGAGTTTTTGAGCTTGCTGAACCGTGGCTCGTTGTCGAAAAAGAAGGGCTACAGGCAGAGTGGTAGGGCCGAGGGACCTACATATGTGGGTAATGAACCATGTCTCTCGCTGAGAGCCAACGCTGTGAGGAAGACCCTATACAGTGGCTACGTATGTATATTGTGGGGCCGAAGGTCCCAAAGGAGGATTCAGCATCATCCTAATCATATTCATTACCTTCTGCGCAACTGCTTGGCCTTCAAGGCTCCCTAACCTCACGTAAGAGTATGCATTTGCAGGCAATGCTTTGCCTCAAGCTGAAGAGTCTATGTGACAGGCTTAAGCCCTGTGGGCAGAGAATTCCCCTTCAGATGTAAGCAGGACCGGTATATACGTAGGTAACCAGCTCATGGATACCGCCCGCGGTATCTGGGTATATAGAGGGTTTCAAAGGAGTAGTGATGAAACAGTCCGACCCTGGGATATCACATTGGAGAAAAGATCCGGACATATTCCCTACCGCCCATTGCCCGTTAAAGATCAGTGCTTAGAAAACCCTCCTCTTATACCCTGGAACCCTTCTCTTATACCTAGGGTAACTCCATAAGTTCAATGGCAACAGGCTGCGTCACGTCTTCGCATATGCGGCCAAGGAAACCCATCCACGAAAAGCAATGGATAAAGCAATGAATAGAAAGGGCAAATAAGAAAAGCCCCACTGTCAGAGAGCAGAAGACAGGCATAACTCAATAGCAGAGACTGATTTCGTTCTCTGTCAAGCTCTGAGGTGAATAAAGCATGTACTTGTTGTTCCTCATCTGAACAGATCAGCTTGAGCAATGGCTGTTATAGCTTTGGAGATTCTTACCTTTAACTGATATCGGCCTTGAAACTTTTTCCTGAGAAGCTTCCTCAACCTTGAATCGTCGATCCATCTGCCATCAATTATCTGCGGTGGCCCGGTTGAACCACGGCCGCTGTTTTGGATACTAGGCTCCCTTGAGACGAACCACTGGATCTTGTTGAACATCATTGATGGCCCGTGCGCAGAGTCGCTCGGCTAGGCACCTGGGATCATGCATTCGCCCGCACAACAACGCAAAACTCGGTGCAGACCTCCTAGTCTCGATAGCTGGACGGGATCAGAGAGAATAAAATGGGGAGCCCGGGAGATCAGAACCTGGCTCAAAGTTGGAGCTCCAGCCAAGTCGGATCCGTGGTACGTCGGCAGTGGTGGCTGGCTTCGAAAATACAGTCAAACGTCCATGGGTTCGATTTGCTCCTTTTTTCGGCGACCTTCCTTGGCTTAGGGTATCAGGGATTTATACAGGGTTAGGGTAATCCCGATCCAGGCTGAACTTCGGGTCCTGAAGTTCAGGATCCATGCAGGCACCCGAGTTCTCCACACGCAACGGACGATGCCCAATAAACACTGCACTCTGCTCTGATATCAACAGCAACAACGAACGTGGTGGACCCATGTTTAAACCTTGACATCGAGACTCTACAATCATGCCAGGCGCAGCGGTAGACCCTCCACAGCCTCACCGCCCAGCTGAAGGTCGGCACAGCCGGAGGATCCGGGTCGACATCACCCAGGAACTGTTGCGAGCCACCATGAAGGACTGCGACAATCCTCGTAACTGTTTCGTACCGCGCCATGCGCTTACCGAAATCATCACTATTGACATCGCAGAGCAAGTCCTCCGGGACTGTGTGGGACGAGGCATGGAGGACATAACCAAGAGTTTGCAAGACATGGCACGTGACATCAGCCCCAGCTCAAGAGAGTGTACTATCTGTCGCTTTGCATACTGTACTGGTCGGCGGATGATCCTCGCAGCACTCTTCCTCTGCGCTCAGGAAGATCTCATAGTCTCTTTGATACGTCCGCAAGCCCCACAGATCTGCGACAATAATTTGCCCTTCAGCGTGGAATCACTCGATACCATCGGCCGTAACCTCAACTTGGCGGACAAGGACAAGGAGCTGTTCCTGCACATGCAGTGGCTAGTCTACACGCCATTCTTCACAAGCTTGAAGTCAGAAAGAGACCAAGCATTTTTGGTCTTCCCTACAGAAGTGTCTCTCCCGTGGGCGAGGAAATCAAGACTAGGAGAGCGGATGGACGGCGAAGTATCTCACGTTGCGCAAATTGAGATTTGCCCGGCAAACCATGATTTGGTACCCAGAAAACATGATATGGTGAGTGACATTGTCGGTTTATCCATTTGATGAATGCCTGACTGAGATCGAATGCAGCGCGATGGCAATGTATTTGCTGTGAAGACTTTCGAGCCAAGGTTGGCTAGCGGGCTGGCAAAGGCAAAGTTCCAGCAAGAGATCCGGGCTAACCTTTCAGCCCCGGAACACGAACGCATCGTCCGCCTCTTGGCGGCCTTCAGCTACTGTGAACGGTTCTATCTCTTGTACCCCTTCGCCGACCAAGGCAGTCTGGAGCATCTTTGGGGGTCCTATAGTCCAAGTGCCGATTTACAAGGCCCGGGGCCAACACCGGCTACAATTGCTGGTTGGTACTCAGCTGAGTGGCTTTATAGAGAATGCCTAGGGATCACAGAGGCGCTGATGGCCACTCATGGCCATCAAGTTGTTGATGGACGTTCACAAGGAACAAACAGTCTCCTTCATTCTGACATAAAACCCGCGAACATTCTCTGCTTCCAAGATGGTACTGAAAGCAAGCCTTATATTAAACTAAAGCTTGCCGACTTTGGAGAGGCTCAACGCCTCAAGACAAATATGGGATTGAAAGCATGCAGGGTTGCACACGTCAAGACCTACCGACCACCAGAACATTCTCCAGACAGTATGATCGAACTGAACTATGATGTGTGGTGTCTCGGTTGCTTGTTCCTTGAATTTATAACTTGGGCAATACTTGGTCAGGATGGTATTGATCGTTTTAGCACGATTCGCGAGCAGGAGCTGGATGACCCGGATGTGACTGAGTACCCGGGACAGATTATGGAGGATACCTTCTTCAAGAGGGTTCGAAAACGTCGCAAGCCATCCTGGGTGAAGCATCTTTCAGTTGGATATAAAAGAAAGATGAAAGTGGAATCTGGGCGAGCTACGACACAACATTCACTATGGGTTGCCTCCCACGTTGAAACTGACATCCGGTTGAAAGACGGGGTCATCTCGGTGCGTGAATATTTGGCAACCCTTTACCTCTTCACATTGAAGTCATTGCTAATTACCTCAATGTTACAGCACATTATGGCTCTAAAGCAACACTTAAGGTGCGTCGATCGTTTGCCATGGATGCTCTCGTTCGTCCAAGAAAAGATGCTGGTTGTGGAGCCTCAGAAGCGTGCAGGCTCTCATGAGGTGTGGGACTTCCTCAGCAGCTGGGGTTCACCGTTTTGCTTCGATGAACAGCCATCCCGTTGTTCAACGGTGCAGGTTTCTCAATGTCATCCAGATGCGCGAGACTACATAATACCTTGAAGAATGTGAGGGTGGATATTTGGCAATTAGTGGCCCAAACATTGGTTTGGGCAAATAATGACTGACCATGCAAAGTGGGTAGTTCAAAGGTTCTTTTGTAATGCATGCCACTGGACGTTATAAATAACGCTTCGGAGTAGAAGATCAACTTGTGTCTAAAGCCAACGACACAACTTGCGTTTGTCGGCGGCGGCGTTGCACCTGTGTGTTTACTGAAGCCTGATACCTCCATCGCAGATAAAAGCAAGACTCATAGACTTAGTCCTCATCATCCATATGACGTCTATATTCGGCGTTGATGAAAGCCTGAAGTGCTCCCTCGATTTCCTCCTGTTCAGGTTTTAGTGTCATAGCTGGATGTGTATTAGACACCTGCGCACAACCCAACCCACCTTTTCAAGCTTCCGCGGAAGGCGTAACGCTAAGCGCCCATCTTTCAAGACCTGTATGAAATGTCAGTCTTGATACCGTCTCTAAGTAAATACGATACACATGCCTTAAGGCAGATGTCTTTATCAGCAAACTTCAACTTCTTCAGGTAATCTACTAGGACTTCGGGGTTTTGGTATCGGTGGTGAACAATATCCGTAGGCTTAAATTCCTCAGTTGGAGCCATGCTGAATCAAACTTTCAGCCAATGCGGCAATACTGCGGAGATCTTATACATAAGGTCAGAAGCTGGAGGTGTTTGGGGTGATGTTGCACGCTTCTAGCAAGCTATAGATAAGTTAGTTAGATCAACAGTCATACTTGTTTTGGGGACCCAGGTCTGCCTACTCCAGTCTGGCTACCTAAGTACCCGAATGGCTTCTTGAGGTAAGGCCCTGTGCTAAGCGAACCCTAAATATGATCGTGTGCCTAAGTGCTGCATATTCATCAGCATCGGACAGACACGCAGAAACGGGTGATTCGGCCCGCGTAAGCTTGGAGCAGTCCGCCATGCATCATCTGCACGCGATTGCCATGGACTTAGGCTGCATGTGACCGAATCTGGGATTAGGAAGGTTGTTTTACTCACAGTTATCAATAGATAGATCAATATCACATGAAGCGCATCGAGCCATGTTGGGCCCCCGGGGTCTACTGTGTTGAAATCAGTGGGCATGCAATCAAGGCAGCAGTCTGTGCTGAGGATGTACACCCTCCTTGCCTACCTTGGTACACAATGTGCCTTGGAAAGTTGTGCTACCCGAGGGCTGAGATGATGGTGTGGCCCCGCTCTGCACATTCTTACACATTTGAAGCATCCTTGACAAACACCCAGACGAAAATGAACCCACTCACGGCCAAGGCATCTCACCCTCTAACACATCCTATCAATTTTATAATATTGGAACATTTTCTAGGAATTAAACAATAGCCTATTAATTACATACATCAGTTATTTTGACATTTGAAGCTTTATCATTAATCTGAATTGTTTGGAATCTTTCTTAATGTTTGAGTGTCTAATTTGACTTACATAGATTAGTTTATGAGTGCTCTTTTTCATCCAGGGGTTGACCCTAGGTAGTTGTGTGCTCACATGCGCAGATGTGCAAGCCTCCCACCAGGATTGGAAGGTGGTGTGGGAATATGCTGTGCAACTGGACCCAAGAAGTCTCTGAGCCAATACTGCAACCTGGATGAACTATTTGAAAGCGTGGCCGAATATAAGAGGCTACTCAGATTCCGACGTACATTAGCAGCTAGACCGGTCTGCCCGGGATATTGCTGACGGGTTCTATGGTGTGTGCCACAGGCGCCTCGGAACACTTGGTCCACAATATTTGTTCGCATGATCCGCTGTATATGATTATTCGTCTAGTTGTCCTGAACTATCCTTTTCCGAAAGCTGTCATTGGCTTTGCCGATTCCGTGGATCTGGCTACCCTGCAACAAGTTGCCAGTTAGTCTAGGTCCGATTTCTCAATGGATTGGTTGGAACCGACCACACAATTTAAGCAAAGAGACAGGAGACTCTTTGCTTTCAACCATGGCACCTGCGAATTCCACAAAGGCGATATCCACACAGTAGAGGTTACATTGGACCAGAGAGTAAGCAAATGCTTTGGGTTTTACCGCTTCGCGTGTAGTGTCACTCATAAACTGTTTTGCAGGGTGAAGCAAAGTTGAAGGAAGAATTACAGGATACCGTGGAAACATACAAGGAGTGGACCAAAAATGTGAGCAAATCTGAGCATTTTTGACTCTGCAAACCATCCAGGCTCACCTAGCCATCAACCGCAGCGCTCTTCCACTAATGACTTACACCAACCCACTTTGTTGCTGGCGATGCACAAACGACTGAGAAATAAGAATTTCCGTCATGAGGTACCAAAGAGCACAGCTCTACCATACGGCGAAGAAGACTTCAAAGAAATCTGTGTGAACCTCTATCAGCACAGATCACTCGCTTTCACCATCAGCAAACTCTCAACAGCCACCTTTACCAGCAGACTCGTGACGTGGGAAAATGCCAAGTTATCTGGCCGCTCAACCGGTATGCCTGTAGCGACTCTTTCTCCTAATACAGAGCCATTACTCTGGATCAACCACGAGGCTAATCATTGAGGGTCTGAAGTCTATCATTGCAAATCGGACACGGAGTCACTTGCGCCTGGTGACGACATCGTGCTGTCAGCGACTTGTTTTACGGACATGCCACTCACATTTGCTGTAATGTACGGCTGCACCGACCAGGTCATTGAAGAAACGACTCGGTCGCTAGCGCGTTGTGGTAAAGCGGCATTTCATCCGCTGGTACTGCCAATGATCTTCGCAGAGCTTGAGCGGAAGCGACTGTTCGAGAGGATGTCAACCCTGAGAATTGACATACAGGATAGGATCCTAGATCTGCGAAAGCGATCAAATAAAAGGCCTTCGGTGAAAAAGCCATTCTTTAAGTCCAGAGTACCGTGGAGGAAGACAAAAACTACAGCACAGACACAGACGCAGAAACTGAAGGAGACACAAATCAAGAGTGACTGTGATGCCATAGACGCCACGCAGGGAATTCGTTTCTTGATGAATGGCCTAGAGAGCTTTCAAGAGCAGCTGACTTTGATGAGGGATCATTTACAAACCCTGCCGAGCGTCCCACCCCAGCTAAAAGCAAACCTCGGAGCCAGTGGTGACGGGGCCCAAGGGCCCCGAATACATATCGAGGGGCGATTGCAGGCCATGTACTCTGAGCTCCGGAGCAAGGCCCGAAGTTGCGAGGGACTTGTTGGGACAATGACACTTGTCACACAAATGGTACGATTATCCCCCTACTGACCTTAATTATGTGTGGAAGCCAATGACTAGGGGAACCTGACTGCTTGGCAAGGAATTGAACTACTTTACAAGGAGAGTGGCAGGAATCAATTTCAACATCGCAACATCTTCGAGTGATGATAGCGCCCAGATGATGCAGCTATCGTTTCTGGGGGCGATGTTTCTGCCTGGATCACTCGTTGCCGTACGTTGACCAGACTTACCACATTTCTGGTGGCTCTTGAGGCTGACCTGGATTTAGTCAATATTCTCTATGTCAATCTTCAAATGGATCCCGGAGAACAGCAACCAAAGGGTCTCCCCGTGGTTGTGGCTTTACGGAATAGTGACGTTAACCTTGATGTCTCTCACGTATGGGGTATTGAGATTGTGGCCCCGGTTGACTGCAGAATCCACAAGAGAAAGGCTGTACGAGGAGCTCGATGACGAGGATGACACGAAGCTATTTCCCAGACATGAGTCAGAGAACCTTTCGAAGTTTTCCTTTACTTCAGGCGACCAGAGCGTGTAGATGTTTATAAGAGAGTTCAACGGCCAGTTTATCCAAATCAATAACTGATTAGCACATGTTATACATGCCATGATGTTTCGCCTTGCTTAGAACACCATTATTGTGGACGTATAGTCTATAAAGTCTAAATTTACAAGCCAATGGCGATATCAACCTATATAGAAGCCCCCGTCGTCATACCTCATCATGCTCTTGCCATCATTGTTGCCTTTGTAGAAGTAGTCACTACAAATTGAACTATTTCAGATCACAAGACGGCACTCGCACTTGCAAAATCACGGACGGTTTGACCTACTCTTTCCCAGGCAATCCTGGCGATGTGGTCATGCGTCCTGGAGGAGGCTCAGCTTGAGTGAAAAAAACATCTGCACATGTGCCTGACGAAGCAAACTCGGAGATCGGTTGTAACCCGGCGCAGCTAAGGCAGACTGACGAGCTGCTCAAGCAAAAATGTGCAGTTCTCTGTTGCCAAGCCAGTGGTGCAATTGACAGATGACACTTTTCTCTCGCTTCGATCAGTCGCTGATATCAGCCTGCTGACTTGCAGAATTTCACCACATGCAGTGTTCCGCACAGCACCCCCGGCCGGCCGGTGAGCGCACGGGAAATGAAAGGGCACACGGGCCTCACACCATCCCGGTACTCTGCAGGCGCAGTATGGCATTTCCTGCATAAGCGGTTGATTACTCACATCATTTGCGGTGAATTTGGTTCCACTAGTGGCCGGTTATTTCCAGCTCGGGTAGGTATGCATCCGCAAAGGTGCCCGAGAGCAGTAGCCGGGGTCCAACTGTGCACTTTGGCTCTGCGGACTGGATACGTGGCCCAATCTCAAAGGTCGCTGACTGCCTGGGTCCCAACAAAATAAGGCTCTGGCACGGTATGTGCCCGTTGGGGTCCAGAAACATGAACGCTGTGTCCAGCAGAACGGTCCATTCCTCGGTCTCAACCGGAATCCGGCGGCAGCGCCTCAAGGCAGGCTTAGAACTGATGTTAATGTATGCGGTCCATTGAAACAAGATTTGGGTCCATTCCTTCTGAAGTAGCTTCGAGGCCTCATAGATGCAACTCCCTGACCATTACCGGTCCGAGCTGTGATGGAGTGGCTGGTACCCTCCGAAGAATTTTGATGCTCTGACGGGGCACGCTCGTCTTGAGACAGAATCGAGACTGCGAAATTGGAATAATGAAAAGCGAGAGCAAGCGTGATGTTTGTGAATCTGAGCGCCCCCCCCCCCCAATAACAGACACCTGTAACTAGACACGAGTCGTGTATCCATATCATCAGTTCCACAATGGAATGGAATTTTACAATGAACTTTTCAGGTCTTTAGCAGAATATGGAGCTTGGATCAAATTTGTAGGCTCCAATGGGGGATTTCAGAACATCTTGGCAGAGCTGTTGCGACATACCTGTGCCGGCCTTCCAGAACGGCGACATCCATAATGTCGCACTACCATGTTTAGTAGTAATGCACAAGCGGCTCGAAGATCAAGAGACGGATAATATATTTAAGAAGAACACAGCTTTGGCATATGATGAGATGAGTTCCCCAACCTATGGAGGGATCTCTGCCAGCACAGAACACTTGGGGCCATTATCTCCATCCTCCACTGGATATTTGACATGGGCGAGGCGTTACACTAATAGGTATCCAGCATCTTCCATTAGCTCGCTGTAAGTGAGCCTGGACTAACGGAGGGCAGGAGTGACTTTGTTGATGCATAGTGCTGTTTGCTACAGTAGACATGATGGCATGCAGCCAATATGTGAGCTTTCTTTCCGGCATTAGTGGGACTGTGAGGATGAGTCAGTTGATCGTGGGAACTCGGGAGGAGGTTGACATTGATGTTGATGTTGTTGAAAAGGGCCCTGAGCACATGCAGATCATCTGCTCCACCTATTGAGCGGCCCCTCCCCCGCGACTTGCCATGCCGCTGCCGCTGCCGCTGCCGCTGAACCCTGAACCCGGGCAGGCCAAGTCCAGGCCTCGGGGCACTTGGAAGCCCGCGTCATGGCTGGCTAACAACCTTAGTTAGCTCCCGCAGTCCGCCTGTTTGCTAAACAACCAAGCTTGAGAGCCGTCTCGACTGAAGTCTCACACACACACGCCCACCCCCGTTACTGCTGATCCGTCGACGCGTTTAACCAAGTCTGGAAATCTGTTTTGTTCCTTCGTCGTGTCCTTTTCTCGTCCCCCCTCCTCGCCTCCCTCGCCAGTCTGTCACCAACAACACATCATGTAAGTCAGTCCAGCCCCCAGTCGTCAGACCATCTACTGCCCCGTGATCCGACCTCCCCAAGCTGATCAACATCGTCCTAACCTTCGCCTCCCAGGATCGACCCGTCGTCCCGCCTGCGGAGGGCAATCCACGCCAACGACGCCCTCCTCGTCAAGCGCATCCTGCACTCGCACCCGAAGCTCCTCCACAACCCCGACACCTCCCCAAACGGCCTGTCCAACTCGAACCTGCACCTGGCCGCCTCGCTGGGCCACCTCCCCATCGTCAAGCTCCTCCTCTCGCTCGGCTGCGAGGCCGACTGCCCCTCGCTCAACGACGACTACCAGACCGCCCTCATGCTGGCCGCCGCCGCCGGCCACACCGAGATCGTCAACTTCCTCAGCGAGCGCGACCCCCAGACCATCCTGCGCCGCGACATCCGCGGCCGCGACGCCATCATGGAGGCCGCGAGGGGAGGGCACGACACCGTCCTGCAGATCCTGCTGACCTACGTCCCCTGCGGGCCCGAGCAGGCCGTCCGGCACGCCGACGCCGAGGGCAACACGGCGCTGCACTTTGCCAGCAGCAACGGCCACATGCCGGTGCTGAGGACCCTGCTGGCGGCCGGGGCCGACCCGGAGCGGAAGAACATCTGGTCCTGGACCGCTATTGCGTACAGTGCCACCGTCGACGCCGAGGTCAACCTGAAGAAGCTCATTGTCGAGAACGAGGCGAAGAGGAAGTTCAATCGCCAGGTCGACGAGTCGAGGAGGGGCACCGGCCTAAAGGGTGGCCTGAGGATGGTCGGCGACGTCGAGGACTGATCCTGGACGAGGCCAAGACTTCCGACAACATTTACACGGTATGCCTTGCCCTTTTGACGCGTCGAATCTGGCTGTTGCCTTGACCGCGGTGAGCATTCCCCAATTGGAAGCCGGCACAGTGGACACACATCACGCGACAGTGCATTATGAAGTGTCGAGAGGGATGAATTGGCCACTCTGCAAGGCATGCTGCGCTGTCAGAGGAGCTATGCCTTGGAGCCAGGATTGCAGTCCTTTCCGAAGGTACTACTATTTGACATCGGGATATGTGCAACCCAAGGAGGGATGCCGGTGATATGGCATCACTTACAAACACTTCAGGTTGAAGTTCTCAGGCCTATTCCTCACTTTCATGGGAAAGCTGTGGCTTTTATCAGGTCACTCACGGCCACGGGCTCTGCTTATATCCCCACTTTGGAGACACAGGGCGATTTTCATCAGCCCGAGGATCAATAATGACCCCAAATTCCAAAACCCCGGAACCTTGGAGGCAAGGAAGCAGGATTCGGCCGCCAGTCGGCATGCCCGAAGCAAAATCCGGTTCGCGCCGTCGTCCTCGTCGCCACGCCCGCGGCCCCATCCCATGCTTATCTCTTTCTTGGGCGGGCAGATAAGGAAGTACCCGCTTGGGCACGCATCGGTCGATCCATCGGCCTTGCTAAAATTCTGTCTTGGCCCCGATCCTCAAATAAATTGCCTCAGAAGCCGCATCGTTTTCCCTCGCTGTTTTTTTGGCGCGTAGTACATATCCTTATTTATGATGTGCTGAGATCAACCGGTGCGGGAAGCATCGTGACTGTCGGAACGACGAGGAACAGCTCCAGGTTCAGGGCCAGAGTCCACAAACCCACCAGCCGGCCGACAGCACGAAGATCGTCTGCAGTGTGTCGCGTGCCGTGTCGCCTTGGCTTACCCGCCCCCAAATCCACTCCACAAGTCGATGGCAGTTGACCCCAAACTCACTCATGATCAGTCCAATGACGGGCTCGAAATCATACGTCCCTCTCTCACCCAGGATGAGCTAGAGGATATCCCAGGAACCCGCCGCCTGTTCGACAGTGAGGGCCACACCCTCCTGTCGCTCGGCGGCGGCGGCGACGCTTCCTCACTCAAAAAACACGGCGACATCGTCCTTGTCCCGCAGCCGACGGACTCGCCCAACGACCCGCTGCAATGGAGCATGGCCCGCAAGGTCTGGCACACCGCCCTCGTGTGCTTCATCACCGCCCTGACGGCCGCCACCTCCAACGACGCCGGCTCTGCGTCCGAGGGCTTCAATGAGGAGCTCGGCATCGACTACTCGTACTTCAACACGGGCGCCGGTGTCCTCTTCATCGGCATCGGCTACTGGGCGCTGCTGTCGTCCCCGGCCGTGCATCTCTACGGCCGGCGACTGCTGTACCTCGTCTCCATGATCTTTGGGCTCATCGGCAGCGTCTGGTTCGGCGCCGCCAAGAGCGCCAACGACACCATCTGGAGCCAGCTGTTTGTCGGCGCCTCCGAGGCCGTCGCCGAGGCCGTCGTGCAGTTGTCCCTCATGGACCTGTGGTTCGAGCACCAGGCTGGCGCGGCCATCGGCGTGTACGTGCTTGCGACCAGTGTGGGCACCTACATGGGCTCGCTCATCGCGAGCTACGTCTCCGAGAGCTATCTCGGCTTCCGCTGGGTCGGCTACATGGGCGCAGCCTTCTCGGGCGGCACCTTCCTGCTGCTCTTCTTCGGCCTGGAGGAGACGGGCTTCGACCGTGCGGGCTACACCACGATGCACGGGCTCAACATCGCGGAGCGCGTGGGCCACACCACCGAGGTGACCGGCACCACCAGCGAGAAGAAGCACCCCGACGCGGCCGCCTCTGGGACGGCGACGCCCATCGCGGGCGGCGGCGGCGGCGGCGACCCCGAGAGGGCCGGGTCCCGCTTCGCCGAGCCCGAGGCGCAGAAGCCCTACTGGCAGCGCATCCGGGTCATCACCCCGGCGCCCAACCTCCGCGGCACGGGCTGCAAGCAGTACCTTCAGCGGCTGTTCCACACCCTCAAGGTCTTCACCTTCCCGGCGGTGTGGTACGCGGGGCTGCAGTGGGGCGCCCAGAGCGCGTGGCTCACGTTCTACCTGACGGTCGAGCAGGACACGTGGTACGGCGCCCCCTGGTACTACACGGACGGCGAGGTGGGCAACATGAACATCCCTACGCTCATCGGGGCCGTGCTGGGGTGCCTCCTCGCGGGGTGGGGCAGCGACTGGTTCACGCTGTGGCTGACGCGGCGGCGCGGCGGCGTCATGGAGGCCGAGTGCCGCCTGTGGCTCATGGCCCTGCCCGCCGCCGTTTTCCCCGCGGGCATGTTCCTCTTCGGCATCGGCTCCGGGCGCGGCTGGGCCTGGCCCGCGCCGTACGTCGGGCTCGGCTTCATCGGGTTCGGGTACGGCTGCGCGGGCGACCTGTCCATGGCGTACCTCGTCGACGCGTACCCGGGGATGGTCCTCGAGGGCATGGTGGGCGTGGCGGTCATCAACAACACCATCGGGTGCGTCTTCAGCTTCGTCACGAGCCCGTGGATGGACGCCAGCGGCGTCGAGGGCACCTTCGTTGCGGCGGGCGTGCTGGCGTTCGCGGCGCTGGCGACGAGCCTGCCCATGGCCGTGTTTGGGAAGAGGGCGCGGAGGGCCACGAGGGAGCGGTACAACCGGTTCGTGGCTGGGCGGGATGGGCTGGAGAGCTGATGTGGCCCTTTCCTTGTTTTGACTTCTGGTGCTGCTGTGCGTTGCGTTGTGTGGTTGGACTGGTGTGGTTATCGTTGACTCACGGTCCCTTATGTGGGGTGAGGTGTTGGAGGTGGTAACCTCGAATGGTCGTTGATAAATATACCCATGGTGCGATTTTTAGTGCTCTTGTAGACGGACGGACGGACTGAAGGGTCTGTGGGGCATGAGTAATCCGTAATTGATCCTGACCGTTAAAGACTTGTCGTCTCATCTTTGTTGTCACTGTTTTCGGTGTCCTTCCGCTAGCGATGCAGCTCAGCGTGCGTTGATATGGCCCCAAGCTGCCTCTTTCAGGACCCCCCACCCTAGGAGAACTGGCAGGCCCGAGTTTGAGTCCTGGCGCCCTTGCCGCTATTCCTGAATAGCTTTTGGGGCGCCAGTGACATATTTGTGCAACTCCACAATTAGGGGTTTCATCAGTGGCAGACGTCAACCGTACCTTCAACCGTACCTTTTCTTTTTCTCTGCCCCGACAACTCTATTGGCTTGTTTCTCCTGCCCCTTGGCCTGCTGCGGTCTCAAGCCGACGGCAGTCAAGCTCGCCATTCTCTTCTGACTCCAGAGCTTCTGGCAACGATGACGGTTTGGAGATCTCAACTTTCATCCGGTTTCTTGCCTTACAAACCGTGCCTTCTCGAACCACGCATGGTCTGAGCATACCAACTTGATCCAAACTCGCGCTTGCAAATTCTCTTCAGAAACAGCCAGCGGTTCCTGAAGTCTCCAAAAGGGTCCTTCGGACTTTCCTGAAGTCGAGAGCATCTTCTTGAGTGATAGTTCTTTCATCAGTCGAAGACGGCCCATGCCAGGCATTACTCAACAAGTCCCAACAGTCTTTGCCCCAACAATCTGATCGGACATCTGGAACGGTCATGCATTAGGTAGCGACAAGCAGGAACGTCTTCCCACCGAGATGGGACAGGAGAGCACGTGGCTTCGCTCTGCTGCCGACTCCTCCTGGGGCGACCTTCCATTCCCATTTATGGTGTTCCTTCCTCCACCTCAAAAGCCGTTTGACTCTGCCTGGATCGGCTCCAAATTCTTGTCTCGCTCTCGAAAAAGTTGTCAACTCTGTACATATATAATTACAGAACATGGCGAGACCTTCATCGCCAGCTTCCACTCTGACCTGCCAACGCGCCGCTGGTTTGTAGGACACTCACGAAGCGTGGCCAGAGAACTTTCCCTGACAAAGCTCGTAAGAGTCATTGGTCTCTTTTTTCTGCCCTCTGGGTAAGTCTCCCGGAAACACCTTCTCCGCGTTTAGAAGGTCAGTGCGGATTTCAGGAACGCGACAGCGCCAAACGCCAAACCTTGACAGTTTCTGGCAGGCCTCTGGTGCGTCGACAGGTGGTCCAACGATAATGGACAGACGATTGTCCCTTCAACGACATCCGGATCCAGACAGCAACAGCCGTGGAGCAATATTGTCACCGTCAGCTTCTTATCGCTTGCCATTTGCAAGGATGATCCACGTTTGCGACAAAGGCCACTGCTTCGTGGATGGAGACATTCACCTTGGGCAAACAAGCCCTCTGAGGCTGGACCATGCTGTCGACCTTGGACTTGGTACAAGTACACGTATGGGCCGCATCTTCCTGGCTCCACGCCAGACATCATCTCCATTTTGTAAACCCGAGATATGGCTTGAAACGGGCAAATTCGGATGGGGCGAGCACTGGCAAATTGTTCCGGACTATGGCGCCATCTGGAGTCATCGACCTGGAAACTGGAAAAGAGCCCTTGTTCCTCCGTTCAGCACGCCTGCTTCTTATATCTCGACTACTTGTCTGGCCGCTCGTGTCGATAGGGAAGCAACAGACCGAGGGCTGCCATGGAGCCTGTGCGAGTACCATGTCAGCATAGAGTTCTTCAGATGAGTTCTGATGTCCGGCGCGGCGGTGACAGCAGCGGATTGGCTTCGCCCGGCTTGTTGCCCAGCCGGATGACATTGTCGGTCCCGGGATACCTCTAATACCCCAGACAGCTTCTGCTATGGGGGACAGGGCTTCAAACTGGCCGTGAGCCCTGCGGCAGACGTTCGAGTGCCGCGAATCAGTTGGCTCCAGGGGTGCCTTGGATGTCATGACAACTAAGACTTGCCTGGAAATGTTACTCGGTATGCCAACACAGCCCTCTTCGGTATTGGTGGCCTATCATCGACTGGTAATTTTCAGAAGGACATGCCGAAACCCAGGCCAGCTATTCGATTGGGGAGGGGGGTGGTGGTGAAATGCAGAGGCAGCCCGCGGGAGCCAAGATCCAAAATCTTTGGGAGAAACGGACGACGTCCCTATTCATCTAGACCGGAAACATCGCCAGGAGTGTCACATATGCCGGAGAAAAATGGCCGCAGGACGTTGATCCGCGAAGGACGCCTAATCAACCGGCTGTAGGCCATGCGACTCACTGGCACCCAGCATCTCCGGTGGCTCGGAGGAAGCACCGCATGCACGATGGACTATGTTCGGCCCTGGCTTTCCAGACCGTCCTAGTGTCAGGAATGTTGCACGGAGGGGCCTTGTGAGTGCCCGCCGACTGTGACTGATAGTCTGTCCAATTCTTCGACCACAAGACAAGACTGACTCCGTCCCACTCATGACCGGCTCTCACCCAGCAGTCTTGAAGATGTCAATTACCTCAACTCTTCCGTCCTACACACTCCACACCTCCTCATATAAGTGCAACAGATATTTCATCTGCTGATAAACAATACCGTCCTTCATCAGCTATTTGAACTGCCAGCATCAATCTCTCCAGGACGGATTCCGATTCCTGATTCCTGACTTCAACCCGAGGCACATGAACCGCAGATCCTCCTGACGAGTCAACCTCTCCGGCACACAAGTACTCAATCACTGGTAAGAGACATCGATCGTAACGCACCAGCACCGCCATACAAAGACAATCCTCGTTGGTCACTACCAGGTACATTCATGTCTCAGGGTAGTCACCGTATGCCGCCCTCGGACCGCAGACGTGCCCCCTCGACAGATACCAATTACTTCGGACCTTTGCCTTACCCGGCCGTGAGGCTCATCATCGGCCAGCATTACGACGAGGATCCAGAAACCGGCGCGTGGGCTCTATTCATCGCCGCGGCATTCTACGACAGCGAGAACCGACGCCTCTGGCAGACTGAGATTCTTCTCGGCCAATTCCCTCATCTGGACCGGTCCTCTCGGAGACAGCACAACGTCCAGGCCCTGAGTGGTATTCCGGGACAAGCGTCCGTCACTGGTGAGTCCCAATTCGTGCATTCCGCATGATCATTTGTCGTTTGTGACTCGCAGACCTGGACAGTCAGACCCGCCCCCCTTCGCCCTTCGGTTCAATATTGAATGACTGCCTTCGACCTGGCTTGTCCATACCCACCCCTTTAGATTTAAATAACATTCGATTTGCAGACTCTGAGTCCAGAATTGGACGCAACCTCCCCCATCACTCTACCTTCCAGCAACCAAGCCTTCAGTTTAGACGCAACATCACCACTCAACCATTCATTGCACCATTGCATCAAGTGCAATTCCAACCAGCATTCCCACGTCGCGGTGAATACCATCGCCACCACCTCCAAGCACCATTGAACCCCGGGCACTCCATCGCAGGCCATCACGGTCCTTGGGTTTCCCATCAAAATACTCCATTTCCTCACCCATATTACCACTAGACCAAGGTATGCCGTCCTGCACCTAAATACCACATTTCATCGTTCGCACTTCTTAACATATCAAGTACAGCATCTCCTCACACCCGAGATAATGTCGTTCTTCGGCGGTGGCCAAAATCCGGCCTATGGCCCTGACAATGGCCCAGCCCCTCCCACCAACCGACAGCCCTTTGGCTACGGCTACGGCTACGGCCTCGGATCTGCCTACCCACCAGGGCTCGCCAGCTACTACCCTGATCTTTACAGGCAGCAGCAGAGCTACTACAGCATGTACGGCCGCCCGTACTTTATGCCCGGCCAGGGCGGCTACGTCACCACCGACACGGCCAACCCGGTCCAGTTCGCGGGGACGGGCCAGGTCGCGTACCCGAAGCCGGTCATCGACCCGACGATCCCGGCGGTCAACATGACCAACTCGACGGGGGGCGTGGGCTGCGAGCCGGGCTACAACTACTTCTTCCCGTCGGAGCACACCAAGATCCACGTGTTCACGACGGGCGACAAGGCGCCGTGGCAGATCCCGCCCAACGTCACCGTCCCCTTCCACGCCTGCCACGTGCCCTGCAACACCACGATCGGCCAGCTGCTCGCGGGCTTCGGGGCGTGCAACGCGGACGCGAGCATGAACAAGGTCTTCGAGTGCCACCAGGGCGGCAACGGCCGCTGGTACAAGGGCCTGAGCTTCTCGGGCGACCAGCAGGGCAACATGGGCAAGACCATCAAGGAGGTCGGCTGGGACTCGAAGCGGAACGGTCTGCCTGGCGGGAGGCCCGTGGTCTCCTTGTACATTGTGAAGGGGTGATTGCTTCTGGGGTGTCGTGGGGGCTGCGAACGTTATTTTCTTTTCGGGGATGCGGCTTAGGGGGCTTCCGTTTCTTGTTTTGCTGGTTGCGTTGATTTCTTGTGCATGTCACGGAGGTTCATGGTTGATTTTATGAGTGGTTTGCACAAAGTACCGCGAGGGCTTTGGAGATATGGGTGCTTACTTGGGGCTCGATCGGTTTAGGTTTCAGATTGGAGCGGACGGTGGCCTCGTTGACGTAAATTCTGGGTGTAACATAGTCGAGGACATCAATGGATGGGAAGGCGATGATTTCTGCAGAGTTGACTGGGGTGATTTAACACCCGATAGAGTGACTTTACTTCATATCGTGATTGTGTCTGTGACTCGGCACGTGCTTGGCTAGTAGGATTCGTATTGCAACGCCGTCACTCCCGAGTCTAGACAGCACAATAGTCTTGTTGTTAACTCCTTGTAGGTCCTAAGTCGTATTCTACCATTCCTAAGTAGCAAGCTTCATCAGAACCATGCTGGAAAAACTACTACATATATGTAGGTATCAGTAGTGTTCGACTTGCTGGAGCTGTGATAGCGCCTCTGTTTATTTGATAGCGTAGCTGTATTCTGTACTCGTTTCTTTTCTCCTCCAAGCTTTGATCTACCAGTATTTCCCTGAATTACCCTCAATTGCACCTGCCTAGGTATACTCCGGTTCTCCTTAACGTCTTCATCCCCAGGTGCATGGTCCGACCCGACTACATCCGAAAGTGCTCCAAATATATGTCCTAGGAGCGTTTCACTCTCATAACCGGCCCAACATACTCGTGCCTTGCCCTTATGATGTAGTGGATCAGAGCGGCCAGCAAGACGCAGCTAAATGCGACGGAGCTCCAGTTGAGATTAAGCGCCGTCACCGGCTGGGCCAAGGGCCAGCAGTAAAAGAAAAGGACCGGGATCAGAAATGCCAACGACACCACGTTGACTGCAAGACCATACCGGCCTAGAGACCATCGTCGTGGAGGCAACGGCGCTCCCCAGACCCGCCGCCAGATCAGACAGACGAGGGTGATTACGTAGGAGAACAGAAACGAAACACCACCCAGGGAGTTGATGGCGTTGAGGGCGACCGAAGAGCCGAGGTTGATCAGCGACAGGAGCGCAGTGATGAACACGGAGAGGCACACGGCTCGCAGCGGGATGTTCCACCCCGGGGCCACGTGCGAGAGCCAGGTGGAGCCCGGGAGGCCTCGGTCGCGGGCAAATGACCTAGTCAGTGTCAGACAAGAGAGCCTCTTGGATGATGATTTCTTTTACAAAGAAGACCTTACCAGAGCTGCCTCGAGGAAGTAGCGATCTCGTTGATCACACAGCATTCGACCAACACGACCAGTATCGCGGCCATAACGCTGCTCCCGACGTAACTCTGAGTCGAATTGTAAAATAGCTGGATAAAAGGCTGGCCGGTCCTCGAATTTAGCAGGCTCTCGGTATCGCCCAAGCAGAATATCAGCGCTGTGCCGATGATGAAGAGCGTCATGACGTTGTAGGCCACGCTCCAGGTGATTGCTATGGGGATGATACGAGAAGCGTCTATAGTCTCTTCGGCTTTGTTAAAAAAGGAAATGTAAGCGAACATTTCAAGTTGTGGCACAACGGCAAAGATTCCCACATACACATGTGCGCAATGCAGTCATATCCATTCAGCAGTCCGGCGAACAGAACCAGGCCTATCATCGACGACACCCCAACATTTCCCCAGTTGCCATTGTCGCTGAACTTGAGGAGGACATCCGTAGCATTGCCACGGTCGGCCGTCAACCAAAGCGGGATCACAATGGCGAAGATGCCACCGAAGTGGAGCGCAAATAACAAGTACTGGATCAAGGGCAGTCGGCTGGCCAGGACGGTGTTCATGATCACGGCAAAGCTGCTGGCTGCTATAGTCAGGAGTGTGCAGTGCCACCTCTCGAATGCGTAGTCTGGGTTGTTGAGAGCGATGAGGCCCTGGATGATGATCCCGACCACCAGGGAGGAGCCTGCAAGGTAGACCTGCCACGCTATCACGATGAGCCAGCCCACTGAGTAACTCAGGCCCCTTTGTATACTCGGTGGAGCCAATTCGGATACCCAGTGATACTGAAAGACTCACCGCGTGTCAGCTTGCCCTCCTAAAGGTCAATACGGTGTAAATACCTACTTGACCACCACTAGTCGGGAACATGCTTGCGACCTCGGCCAGGCTCGCGTAGACCAGCGAGAACCCAATGGCGCCGATCACCAGGCCCCAAAAGACGGCAGCCGGCCCGCCGTCGATCAGAGCATACCCGAGGAGGATCGGCGCGATCTCCCAGCTGATGACGGCGATGGAGGAGAACCCGAGCATGGGGACCAGGCGGTAGTTGCGCCGGAGGACCTGCTTCACGCCCAGGACTTCCATGTCCTCCTTGTCCGCCGACGTGCCCCTGTAAATCTCTTTGACGATGCTGGATCCATCCTGGTCTGTATCGACGGGGACCCTTTCGGTCGCTGCGGCCTCTTGCTTCGTCATGTCGCAGAACTTGCAAAAGCTGCAATATAATTGAAAAACGAAGTCAGTTGGAAAAACCAGCTAGACAGTGGCGAGGAGCCCTAGATAAGTTGGTTGGCGCCGAGCGTGTTGAAGGATTTGGAGGTGGAGATGGTCAAATTATACCTGTACATGTCAGAGTTACACTGCGTGCGCCGGCAGCTGGAACCTGTCGAATGATCACAGAGTTACAAACTCACGATGAGGCGCTTATCTGCAACCTGGCTTGCATGACGGTCTCGATTTGGATGCGCCGGGCCGACGAGTGTAGATCAAATGACTGCGGTGTTACGGGGATCGGGAATTTACGCACACGTTCCAGAAGGTTAGTTAAGGGTAGTTCGTCTCAAAGTCTCTGTACTCGACATTGGCGCATACACATGGCCAACAGACTCGACGACGGATCCCGAGGTGAACACTTTCCACTGTGCGTCTCCAGATCTGGGTTGGGGTGGTATCATTGATGCCCTTTTGCTTACACCATGCAGACTACCAGGCCCTACCACAAGCTGTTGTGGCTACTAGGCCGTGCAGTGTTCCATTTGCTTACCTCTTGACGGAAGCTGGGCGGACATGCAAGGGGTTCCATTCGGGCCCCGTGGCGGTGCCAAGATCAAGCGTCGGTCCATTGGAACATTGCGGATCACTCAAAAAAGCATGAGAATATTTGAGAAGATAACGTGTCGGCCGGGTGCGTGTTCACTTTTCGCATTCAGCACGCAAGTACCCTGCAAGGACTCGATCTTTTCGTAGCGAAGGCCTGACCATTGTTCTCCAGCGAGCGATTTGAGTGATTTTGAGACCCCAATCTTGGAAGCAACTGAGCCACAAAACCCATTGCTTGGATACCAACTATGTCTGCGAGGAATAAGTCTCAATGAGCGAATCTGAAGTCCTTCCTTTTGCTTCCAGAATCCTTGGTGGTCGAGAGATAGTGTATCTGCTCCTCCTTGGTCAAAGCATTCCATTCGCGGTCACGTACTCTATTGCGCCATACATAATATGCTTTGGTGAGAAGATATAGAAAGATATTCATTACGCAAACACCAATCAAAGCACGGTTTGCTTTGCGGTCTATGTCCAGTCATCCATCAGCTATTGCTCTGCGCACGATAGCAGTCAGGGAGGGGATTAACGCGAAGGGGGAGTCTTACAGAATGGCCGATCTGAACTGCGGTAGACATTTGAGTAAACTATCCCGCTAACTTGGACAAACATACTGCGATCGTTCAGTAAGTACATGACACAAAACTTGGTGGCGCGCGAACTCGACTCACTTGTACATGGCAGCCGAGACAGTCCTTGCCCTGACGGTGTTCGAGTTGCGGCTGCACCAGGCAACCTGCAACGCATGTGCTAAACAAGGGTTAATTTTTGTTGCCTTGCATATTCGGATTCTTGAAAACGTACTGGATGGGAATGACAACAAGACGGTCAGGATCGCATAGCGGGCCCAGGCGGAAGAAGTATTCGGAATGACAGCCAGGGCGATTATGTTGGGCAGGACCCAGATCTGACAGAAGACTCCAATCAGACCCCTCTCGTTGTAGCGCTCCGAGTAGAACGTCACAATCATCATCTACGAGTCCAAGTCAGTGAGTGACAACTTGTGACGAGTAGTCTCGCATGACTCACTGTGATTGCTCCGATGAATTGCGTGGGTATGGTGAGCAGGTTGGAGTCGAAGGTGTCAAATCCAAGGTTCCTCAGCGTCAGGGTCAGGTACTGATCCGGCGGACCCGTGGGGATCTGAAAACACAGGCCAAGGATGTATATGGGCCACAGGTCAAAATCCATGAGCGACTTCCACAGCAGCCTGAGGCTGACGGCCTGGCGGTTGTGCATGTCTCCCTTGGAAGGGTCGTCCCTCAAGATCCGGTTGACCATGATCACCTCCTCCCTCTCGGTGAACCAGCCCTTCGGACGGTACCATGATCGTGTCTGCGTCGGTGAGGGGGCCATCATGAACCAGGACCATATGCCTATGGTAAGCGTAAGGATTCCTTCGAAGAGGAACAGCCAGCGCCATCCTTCGTATCCGTGGTAGCCACGCAGCCGCAGTAGTCCGAAGGCGAGGATCGGGGCGACGATGTCCGTTACTCGCAGGGACGTCCAGAAAAGGGCGAGCCGGAAAGGAAGTTCTGTTCCTTTGAAGAAATAAGACTAACAAAGTCAACATCTGCTCAAGTGATCCCTCTTTGGAATGAACGGTAGAGTAAGCTCACCAGGTACAGAATAACATCGGGGATAAATCCTCCCTGGAGCAAGCCCAGCAGGGCTCTGCATAGAAGGAACGAGGGCCTGCCGCTCAACCAGAACTGTGAAGCCGCGACAACGGACCACAGGCACATTATCGTTGGGATCTGCCTCGGTTAGTCTGCAGGGTCTGATACATAAAACCACCCGGGGAAAGACGTACCCATCTGTCGGGACCTGCGCATGTATTAGACATTTTATATCATAATTAAAAAAGAAATGAAGAAGGGAATTAGCACTCACCCAATTTCTTACTGACAAGCTGCGAGGGGAGTTCAGCACACAGAAAGGCTAGTCTGAAGACCGTGTTTCCAAGGTTGTAGTCTACAACGATTAGCTTGCGTCATATACATACATTGCCTCACAGGCATTACACTTGGTACATACCGTCGGTACTGAGTCCCAAGTCTTCCAAGAAGTTGTCGGTGTTGGCCTGGCTCAGATTACCTCTGTCCAGGTCCAAGCCAAAGAAGGCAATACAGGCCCAGAGTGTAATCTTCCAGTCGATCTTGTTGATGAGAGGCTATGATTGTGAGATCAGCTTCCTTTTCTTACCCATATCTCCACCTTCACTCACCAATTCCTCTCTCCAGGTCCATCGTGCTTCAGGATCAAAGCGGTGCAGGTTCTCATATTTTGCTGTGGGCTGGAAGAACTGAGCGATGGACGCGTCATCGTAGACGGACGGCTGCGTGGCGATCTCGTCAAGCTGCTTGTGGTCCTTTTTCCGGAACAACGTCATGATGGGGAGCACAGGCGGGTTGCTCGTCTGGAGGCGCTCCGCCAGGATGCGCTCCCTGATAGCGTCGGCATCTTCGCCAGAGTCGGTCTCCGACTTGGAGATAGATTTGGTCGGCGGTAACGCGGCCTTCTGGTCGAGGCCCAGAGTGCCCTGGATATCAGCGTTCGCTGCCATGGTATTTGGCTGAGACTTTGGCTTGATCGGGATGCGACATATTGCCACCAGACCGGCAGAGGATCCAGACTGATATATATCATCCCGTTGTACCTTGCAGATTCCATCGATAACACAAGCCCTTGCCATATATCTCTACCATTGCCACGGGTCCGCCCCATAATTGGTGGCCACAATGGTGAAATGCTTGGAGCATTTTCGCAATGCAGTTGCTAAAGCAGTTTCGAACATAGGACCGGCTTGGTATGACGGATGGGGCAGTGATGTCGGCTATCGCATATGCATGGTGCTGTCTTGGCGATAGTTGTTGTGAAGCAACCCGAGTATGGCGTGATGGCATAATGGGGGGAGGGGCGGGCTTTGCACTGATAATGCTATTCCCGCCGATCATGGAGCTAAAAATGAAGGTTCTCAGCTCTCTTAAAGATGTCCACTAATATTATAAGATGCTTGGAGGTCTCCTTGCGAAGAGTTGGGATGATTCGTTCCACTTTGGTATGGCCCGGGGAGCACGCACTTGCGGCATGGTGAGATATCGTGATAGTGGCATTACCAAATGACCTGGTCCAGGCCGTACGTTCTAGACTGGCTAGCTGAGCGATAACCCCACGCCAAGGAGCATGCCTAGGTAGTGGCTTGAATTGCGTCTCTTCTATTCTATCCTTGGTGCATCCATTGTCAAACCTATCTCAGTGCATTTGGTTGCGACATGCTCGGCATACCCACACCTATTCTCCACAAAAGGAATAACTTACGATGTGTGGTATACCAAGCCAAGGTGATGAAATGCTCGGCGATCTTCACATATGACAGTGATTTGTCTGTTTCGACTACCGCCCACGAGTCGGCTATCGCTAGAACATTCAGCTCGCAAGCATCTCGGTTCTTGTCCACTATCCTTCCAGTCTGTACGGATCAATGTGCGTGTTCTTGTCTACTGACTTTCTAAGTTGGGTTTGAACATGCACCGACTCCATGCAGTAAAATTCCAATGTCTCGCGGTCTCAATCTTCACATATATAGACTCCTGCTCCGATTACCAAATCTACTCTCTCAGGAAATGGAGTGGACACCACTTACTTTAGAGAAACAACCAAGATGGCGAAACAGGCCATTCGCAGTTGAACGACCCGAGAGCAGTCATTGCGAATTCAATTCCTCATCCTCTTTGACCATGTCATCATTGGGAGAGGTCTAAGAGCATTGAGATGCCATTAAAGCCACCGCTACAGCCGACGACATTATTCTTAGGTTACTTCAGTCGGCTAAGCTATGCTGTCCAACACATCTTTACATGGGTGCCCAATGTGCCTCTGAAGGTATCTCGGCATTCCAGATGATATCTCGGAAATATGTCGAGGTGATCGGCCCATAGGCAAGCAATGCAAGCCCAAGAGGTAGAGGTAGAGGTGAACCGTTCCGGCTCTGATCTAGAGGCGCCGACCCGGGAATAAGCGATTGGCTGCTATGGGCAGGTTTGTGGTGAATAAACGTTGCACACTGAGGATTTGCTTCTACCCATTCCGTCTTAGCGTGACCTGCAGCTGGTGGGACCGTAGGGCGTGGCATGTCATTGCATGTGCTTACCTCTCAACGACTCCTCCAACATAAACTCGCATTCCTCTTGGCACGAGTCTCCCTGCCGCACGTCTCACAGGCAAAACTCAGGCGACAAGATGGCAACTGCACCACCTTCAGCGGGCCCGGCCGCCGAGGCTGGTGACGTCTACACCTTGCACAACCAACCCTTCTCACTCTTTTCAATCATGGTCAGATTCACATATGCGCTTGGGCGTAGCTCGGCCGACCCAGCCGCGGCTGGAGTCCGGGTGGAGAACAGGCTGGTTGATCACCACAGACACGAGAACATTGCGGAAGACTATCTGCTCAAGATCAACCCCAAGGGCCAGGTAAGATAAAACGACAAACGTGATATCTGACCGGAGCGAGCTCATGACAAGTTCAATGTTAGGTCCCTGCACTGACGGGGCCCGGGATCCCAGCCCCGCTGACGGACAGCGTCGATATCTCGTACTGGCTGTGCCGTCACTATCCGAATCTTCTCCCACCCAGTCATGAAAGGATCATCAGGGACATGTTCTCCAAGTTGCATGACATCCCCATCTTCACTCTCGTGTCCCGACGTGAATCTGTGCCGCCAGAGTGGCAAGAGAAAGGAATCCCTCCAACCGCCATCGACGCCTTGCTCGCGAAGCCGGACTCGGAAATTTCTCCAGAGTATCGAAAGGCGCTAGAGAAGAAACGAGAATTGTATGCCTGTCACGGATTTCCTAGTACATGATTTACCCGTCGCTAACAAAGTTGGACGTCAGCCATATCAAGACGAAGACACACGCTCTGCGGCCGGACCAAGTCCAGCTGGCCGAGAAGCAAGCTCGAGACTACTTTTCCGAGCTGCTTGCCATATACAAGGAGCATGGAGGTGACACCGTGTGGTTATTCGGGCCAGATGTAGGCCCGACTCTGCTCGATGCTCACACCGTGCCCTTCATCGCACGACTGCTGGACGAGAAGGTGAACAGAGGTGACTTGGTCCCAGAGCAGCTTCAGGAGTACGCGAGACGCGTGATGGCGCTCCCGGAGTGGTATTCGGTCCTGCACGGGAGGCCGACAGTATGGAATGCCTCTCTGGGCCCTGTGCGAGACATGGACCCGCTCTGGTAGCTCTGCCTACTTGATAACTATGGCTCTTCTGGCATTGGAAATAGTAGGTATTCTACTTTGTACCTACGGGATCCACTTCTTCAGAGCCCTCAATATTTACCGGGTGCGCACGAAAAGCCTATGTACAAGAACTCAAGTGTCGATTCCATACCACGGCAAAATCTAGAAAGACAGAGTCTGGCCGGCCTCCTTCGTAACTGCAGCCTTGACGTTGGCGCTGCCCAGGAGGCTGTACGCGTACGGGGGCGAGCTCGCGCTCAGCGTGCCCTGCGGCGCCGTGTTCGCGCTCTCGCCACCAAAGAGGACGTCGATGACAACAGCATACCTAAGTAATCATCGGCAGTTAGCCACCCACCCGATCGCATCAGCGAGCCCACCAGGGGATTTCCTTTACTCACCCGTCCTCCTTGCTGCTCTCCGTGAACACGGCCTTCTTGCCGCTGTTCTCGAACACGGAGCTCTGCACCAGGGCCTGCGCGCCCATGCGGCTGTTGACGCCGGTGCTCTGCTCGTTGTAGTAGTTGTTGAAGATGTGCGCCGTGCCGAAGCGCAGGAGGGGCCCGCGGGAGGCGACCTTGTAGAAGTGGTTGTTGGCGTAGGTGACGCGGAGGTGGCCCTTGTCCTCGGCGGCGTTGGAGTCGGAGTGGCCTACCAGGGTGCCCTTGGACTGGTTGCATCACATGCGTGTCAGCCACAAGGACGGCTTTCTGGTGCTCGTGAGGCTGGGGTAATGTGGACTGCCAGGGAAGGAAGGGATCGGGGATCGGCTTACGTGATTGTGGAAGTATGTGTTTGAGATTGTCACGAAGTCTGCCGCGTGTGAAAGGTCAACCAGGCCGTCGTATGTGTCCTTGCCGACGGTCTCGTCGCCGGAGAAGTCGCAGTGGTCGACCCAGACATTGGTTGACAGCTGGATGGTGACGGCGTCGCCGTAGGCTGCGAGGACCTTGGAGGACTTTATGTTCCTGATAATCACGTTTTTCTGTCCGTTGATTGTGAGGCCAATGCCGGTGAGAGCTGGTGGTGAGAGAGGCGCAATGGTCAGCACGCTTTTATCATCGATGTGAGAACATCCAAGGTTGAGTGATAGTGATAGTGAAGCAATGAGGACATACAGCTACCAGCCTTGCCCACGATGGTCTTGTCGCTTGTTACTTGCACCTTCGCAGCACCACTGATGGCGCCTTGCACGACGATTACCCTCGCCCCCTCCGCGCTCGCCGCAGCAGAGAGCTGAGGCAGCGTGCTGACTGTGGTTGTTGCTCCGCCAGCTCCACCCTTTGTCCTGTTCAAGCACGTCAGTGGGTTGCCGCTACAACAGTGCCAGTATGTGTATGCCCCTACCCTCCATTCTGGGTAGCGTAGCCGATGTTTGCAGCATCGGTGATGCTTGCCCTCTTGTCCAACACCTTTGCAGCAGCTTTCTCGACAGTGGGAGTTGGCGATGCAGAGACCAGCGACGCCGCGAGCACGAAAAGGGTTGAAGAAAGCTTCATGATGCGCAGGGGTGGTTATACGAGTCGGTTTATGGATGAGGAGCGATATTGGGGTATCGGGACTATCAGAGAGGGTATTGGGCCTCGACGGCTTCATCCCTAAGTCTTATATACATAGTAGTTGTCATCCATTCACGAAGGAGGCAACATGTCCATCCTCCGTGTTTCTGTAATAGGCCTCGCCAACGCTGAGCGGAGATTACTGCGGGACTCCCTTTGGTGGAAACACGGAGGTACTGAGCTCAGAAGCACACCATGTTGGATCGAAATGTCCTCCTCATCGCTACTACTGTCCTCACTTGGCTGTACCTGTGGGTTGTTTCAGGGGCCAGCTTGAGTCGGTTACTCTTGGCAGGTTGCATGTGGAGATGCACGCAAGCGGCCGGAGAATTTCTCGTTGGCGGAAGATCCCAAGGGCTCTTGGCCCTCGCCTACACCAAATCCCGTGCCCAAGTCTGGGGAGCATACCTAGTGAATGGGGATTTCCTGTTCCGGAAGCTGCTTTCCAAGGTTGGCATACTCGCTTAAGCTGTTCATGACGAGTTCTCTCCGAATCAGATATATGCGCTTTGGTGCTGCTGGCTTTCACTTGCACTTCACAGTGTCCATACCAGGGATATGTGTCAAACTTCTACTTTCAAAGCATAGTGATAGTCATAGGTAATTTCAATTTCATGATCCCGTTGACTGCGACAGCTATAGCTAGTCTCCCTCGGCTAGACCTGGCGTATGGCAACACATTCTTGATGGAAAGCTCGGGGGAAGGCCTTTGAAAAGCTAATTATAATTAGGAAAATTGATAGCGCTCTCCTCCAGCTGCAAGCCAGCACTGTATTTGCATAGGGATGTTAGCAATAATACTTTCCTCCAACGCATAGGACTACTTTGCTAACTAAGCCTCAATTCATGCTTAGTTCCAAAATGAATTCAAAATTTCCTTTTAACAAGCCTCGTAATCTCAAGTGACTCAAATTCCTGGTAAGGCAAGGCCAGCTTGCTTCAACAGTCCTGATATCTTCCATGAAACAATACACACAATTCACGCCGCCCTAACTAGGTCGATTTGATCCTGGCTGAGATCGTATAACTTCTACACAGTCGCCCGCTCTCGTGCACAAACCAGTCGCTCATCCGGACATATTTTCGCCTCCTTTGTGTCGACCGAGTCTGGCCGGCTATGTCTCGGCGATGAAGCGTCAGGGCTTCCTGCTTCCCTGCTCTTTACTGGTGATCCATTGAACAAGGGTGTCCTATCCAAGTGATGATATAAGCCACAGCGGATATGAGCGCTCGGGACGATTGCGGATTGTCTCACGTCGGCTTCCCCCGACTCAACGAGAGCCCGGAGTGCGTCAACTGCATGATTAGGGTCCACCACTTCATCTTGCCCTTCCTTGAACGAAAATCTCTTTCTGAGTGGCAGCCTCTCTTCTCGAGCTCGCCGCGCCGGGCGTGGTAACTCGTTCGATGATGGTTGGACAGGCGACTTGCATGGCCCTGTAGCGAGATTGGGGCACATGTTGGGCTTTTCGGTGCGGTGACGCAGAGCTCGTGCGTATTCTGCAAATGGCGACCTGGCCTTGGCCTTCTTCGCGAGCGGTCTCGCCCTTACCTTGACCTTCGGCACAGCAACCTTCTTCGCGATCGGTCTGTTCTTTCCCTCGTCTTTTGCCACCTTTTTGTTTCCCATGGACTCGTAGCCAGAGTCATTATTCTCGTTACTAGGAACGGTGACGGCGTCATTCTCAAGAGATTTTATCGCCCTCTGCAGGTCCTGGTCCACCAGCCCGTCATGGAAGCGGTTCTTGAACTCCAGCGCCATGATCTCGAGGTCCAGCTTCACGGCGTGACGGCCTTCGGCATCGGAGATATCACTGAGTGACGCGAGCACCGAGGAGATTGACTGTAGGAGCGGGTCCACGGGCTGAGTGGCCACACGAGGGGCCTTGCGCATCTTCTTGATCGGTGCGAGACCGTCGGCGGCGCTTGTGGCTGCCATGATCGTCTCGTGGCTCGTGAGAACATGATGCTGCCCCAGTAGCATCAACAACACCTGGGCCTCGTTTTCACTGAAACCCATTTCTGTTGGGATGGGGCTCTCATGGTGCGGTTTTACAACCCCACTCGGTTTCGCGCGCATGGCAGTGTCCCAATATTCCTTGACCTCAATATCGGTACGGCAAAGATATGGGTCACAGAGTCCCGGCGGGTCCAGGTGTTGGGCGCTCTCGGCAGACAGTTCTGCTATGGGTTGCGCTTGGTCCGGCTCGGCTGCTGAGATGTCATCACTTTCCCACCATTCTTCCTGCTGCGATTCTTCCTGCACGTCCTCCAGCTGTGGACGAGGACGCCTGAGTCCTTGCACATCAACATATGGGACACCGTTCTTGAACGCGAAATTTCCATCTTCAATGCCGTCGTTGGGGAGTGTTGTGGGGCTCTCTTTTGGTCCCTCGCCTGTGCTATCATCACTGCCTGCATCCATCTCCTGAGTGCTGGCACCAGAATTTCCGACACTTTCCGGCGACCAATACTGGCGTCGGTACGCGGGACTCATGATCTGCTCGGCGTTTTCGACAGTGATGGGCGCCATGTAGAGCAGCTTAAACTCCTTGGGTCTGCCCAGGCCTCCCAGTGCGTTATCTGAGGGCTCGTAGTTGCGAGTTGACTTTCGTAACAGATTTCTAGGCCTCTTAAGCCCGAGCATAGCGTTGACCCAGCGATGCTTTGGGGCGGGTTTGCTCGGCGCAGAGGCTGAAACGTCAGCACACTCGCCTGGTTGTGTCGACACTTTTGCAGAAGGCAGTGGTTGGGCTCTCCTCCCAACCAACATGCGGGACAGTCGTCGCCGGACCGGGGATTCTGGCTCCGGTGTTGTGGTCGGAGACGCCTCATCGTCGGCCTCCTCGCCGGTACTCTGCTCATAAATAGATGACGGAGAAGCATCCACACTCGGCACAGGCTCCGGTACGTAAGTTATCTTGCTTGTATCGGCTTCATACATCAACTGCTGCGCAAATTTGACCTTCAGTGGTGAAGCACCGTTGTAGGTGTGGTTCCTCCTGAGCGCCGGCGCAACCGGGGCCGTGAGATGATTGTCCGGACCTGATCCATCCAGCTCGTGCAAGCCTGGCGTGACTTTCGGTAGAATAATAGAAAAGTCAGGGACGTTGTCGCCGAGAACGGTGGCTAGCAAGCTTGGATGTGAAGTGATGAAGTCGACCTCATTCCTAGGGTGCTCATAGTCAAAGTCAGCCGGTATTTGTGACTGGTAGACCTCGGCGTGCATCCATTCGCCCTTCATCTCGTATATCATCACGAGCAGGCCCTGTGTTTGAGCATAGTCCCCGGCGTCGATCTTCTTCCGCTTCAGCAACTTCTTCTTGGCGAGCAGTGCCTCGCGGCAGACGGCCAGGGCCTTGTCGAACAAATAGTGTGACAGGTGGACCAACGCCATGGAGTGAAGCAGGTTGCAGACCACGGCATCCGCGGCTGCCTTATTCTTCGCGAGGCCTGTGATAATAGGCTCTGCCATCTCCCACTGGTGCTGGAGGAGGTAGCATAGTGCGAGCTGCACCTGCAGGTTCTGGAAGCCCTCATTGTCGGACTTGCTGCCGACCTCGCGTTTCATGGCCTCCTGCAGGAACTCGATTGCCTTGTCGAAATCTCGCTCCTTGATGCGGTCTTTGGCAAGCTCCTCGAGACCATCGAGGAAGAGACGTTCAAACTCGGCGTCTTCGTCTTCATCATCCTCAACAGTGATTATAGTGACCGATGCCGGTACCGTTGGGGTGACAGATTCCACCGCTCCAGAAAAGGACAGTGGTCGGGGGCTGTGTATTGCTGTCGGCCGGCGAGGCGGGCGAGATCCTTTTCTTGGCCGGGATGTATGCTCGCCTGGCGGGGAGAAACTTGGGCTTGTCAACCCTGATGATAGAGACCTTCGATGTCGGCGACCTTCGCGGACAAATTCCTCAATGCGCTCCCTCCTGAACGACGGTAGATCGCCCATCAGGCTCACATCAATGTCAGCCCCTGGGAAAGCCTGCCACGGCGCCCCGCCGCGAGATCCGTCACGTATGGTGCTGGCCGTCGAGCTCGCGGCGCCGTGGAATTGTCTGGCCGCATTCGCCAAGTTTCTCAGGTTCCGGGCGACGCGAGCATCCGAGTGGTCGACGGGCCGGTGGGAGAAACCTCCTACAGGACGGATGGATGCCATCAGGGCCTCATCGATGGATGATTTGAGGCGGTCGAGCTCCAACAGGATCGCCTCCTGCGAGGCATGATTCCTGAGTGACAAGGAGACGTTGATGGTCTGGAGCATGGTCTGGAGGGCCCAGTTCGACTTGTGTACCTTGTCCCTAAAGGCTGCAAGGTCGCCGCCGTATACATTCAGGTTTACCACGGCTCTCACCCTCCACGCCCATGCCTTGAGGCGCACCGTTTCCTTTATCTTCTGCACCAGAAATTCCAGTGAGTGCAACGTGACGTGGCAGTCTGCCAGGGCGAGCTCGCATTGCTTCCATAGGTCATCCTCCACCAGCGCTAGGTCAAGTGCCGTGCGCCCCTTGAGTGTGCGGTCTATTGCCTCGAGGCCCGAGGTCAGGCTTTCAAGCTCGTCGCAGAGGTTTGTGATGCGGGTCTCGGCACCACGGCACTGAGTGATAAAGCCGCATAGTGAGCTTGTGATCTAGTAATTGGTGAGTGGGTAATCATGCTTAGTGGTGATATCAACGTGCAGGACTAAACTCTAGGACTGAGTATGCCTAGGCATTGCTCAAGGGTGGTCAGACCCTGATGTTGCCGAATGGACTTACCGAGCCAGCTGCCTGGATCAAGGTGATCGCAGATGTGGTGATTGATAGCGGATCCATGTCGGTATCCGCCCGTCCTGTGGCCGGCTCTGTCTTTTTGCTTGGACTGTTTAATATGAATACCTCACGACACACGACAGCAACAATGAATCCGGTTTTCGACGATAATTCACTGCAGACCCGGGACATCGAAAGGTGGACATGAAACGGAACAATCGACTTCAGCTCGACACAACCAGCTCCTCGGCTGACTGGCTGCTGCGGAAACCTGATTGTCTCTGATCCTGACTGCGCATTCGCGTCCCGGTAGTGACATCGGGGCTGAGCAGATGCACATCGAGAATTTCGCTGGGCATATTGCCGGGGTCATCGCTCATTACCAGGGAGGGCGCCCGCAGCTGAACAGTCTAGCAGACCTGGGAGGGTGTGCCTGCATTAGTGGCTGTTAAGTGCTGACTTCGCTACGATGCATCATCATTGGAGGCTGAGCCGGAGTGGCTTGAAACACTGCTCATCATTTGATTCACCCACGGCAGATAAGCAACTGAGGTGTGTGGCATGTAGAAAAAGTGAAGAAATCAGCTCGTTGGTTTTGTTCTTAAATCCGGGCACAAATCTCTCTTTTTCAATTTTTTTTTAAATGCGAGTGGTCCCTTCACACAGTCGTAAACGCTTAAGGACCCAGCGTTTGATAATGAATACAATGCCGATAACAGTAGGTTACGAGAAATCAGTTAGGAGGTCGGTATTGAGGCAATTGACGTGGGTGGCCTGGATTAGTTGTATTGCATAATGAATGTGGCCAATCACAAAAGCGGCAGCGCAAACCGCGTCACATCATGAGACTGACAACGGTATCGAATTTGGTATCATATTGAGCTTCTCGATTTGATATATCTTACATTCAAATGTTCCATCCCAGGACTTGCCCTGACTGACGGCACGGCGGCCGGCTTTCGCCTCAACCATTAGTCCCGAGGCTATCCTTTGTTAATGGAGACCATAGAGAGTTCAACCCTAGGGAAGTCATACATTTGCCTTTGTTGGCCCTCTAGTCCGAGGCGGCGACGGAGCCAGCAGAACTGTCGGATCCGACAGTGCTGGCGCTGGCAGCATTGTTCTTGCCCTTCCTCGTTGCGGCCCCGGCGTTGGCGGCGTTGCCAGCACCTCCACCATTGACCAGGGCTGCGCACTTCGCGTCCTCAATGTCGCCACCACCGCCGATGTCCGAGCAGACGCCGCCCTGGCAGACACCCTTGTTGCGGTTACAAGAAACTATATGACGATATAAACGTCAGCGAACCTGTAGAACTCCCCTTGGAATATCAAACTGCTCGTGGCTCCCTGCATTACACTTGCCGGGGAGGATCTGGGGCGGGATCTCGGGGTAACTCACCGGCTGCAACCTCGCTAGTCAGGAGACCAAGGAAGAGAATGACTGCGGTGTACTTCATCTTGAATGAGAGTAGGTTTCGAGGAAAGTGATTGTGATCTTTGGGTGTATTAACTTGAAAAGAACAAAATGATGGATTCCGGATCCAGTTAGAATGAAAGACGCTGGAAAGGAGATGAGAGAGCGTTGGATGATGAGACGGTAGATTCAGACGGACGGCTTGAAGATGAACACCTGATAATTATGTACAGGGCGCTCTGAAGCCAGAATCAAGCAAAGCAAAGATTTGATGGGCGCTGGGCTCGAGACGTCGCGAGACCTGACGTGGAACGTTGAATTTTGACATCTGCCGCAGAGGAAACATTGGATGACTTCAGGAGCACCACTGCACAGCCAAGCTGACCGCGCCCGCGGTTTCATCCGCCAAACCAGATCATGGGCTAACCCCTGTTTCCACCTGCCCCGCAACGTCAACAAGATCGGCCGAAAATACTAAAATCAACCTTAGCAGGCTTGTTCGGCCGGGATTGATTCTACGATGGGCTGCCATCCGATCTGGGGAGTCTTCTCCGAGTTCCCGAAGCGCCGCGCCGCAAGCTGAGAATCGAACAGGCCTCTCAGCCTTACAGGCACGCTGACAGGGGCTATGATCCGACTAGAAAGAAAATACGAACCTTGGAAGGCATGTTATGAAACTCTTAAGGCACCTCAAGCAAAGAGAGCGAACGTCTGCGCGCCCACGATCTCGGGACCGCCCACCCAGCTCAAAGCGTGCGCTTGCACCGTGTAAGCATTTTTAAGGAAATTATTAACAGATTTAAGTATCTTTAAAATAGGAAAGCCGTTGGCTCAAACAAAGACCTTGTCCTGGCCAAGTGCCGAGGCGGGGGCAAAGCGCCAACCTTGGAAAGCTAGAGGCAAGCAGATCGCAAGTCAAAATGTAGTCGTAGGCTGATGTCACTATTTCTTATCTGATTTCCACAGCTCGTCTTCGAATCTCATCCCCAAAGTCGTCGCTACCTCCACAAGTACCTCTCATGAACCTTAAAGGCCTTCCGCCCACCGAGTATCCAAGTGATGCTGCGGGTTTACTTACAAGAGCACCCGCTGGAAGGCTCGGAGTGCTCCATTACACTAGTCAAAGCACATGAAGAATGCGTAGGGATATAGGACCGCGGTATACATATGTAATGATACCAGAGGGCTCATCATCTCCGCTTGCCATAGACTTGCCGCGCCTTATGTTTCCGGTTATATCACCGGCCCTTCAAGAGGCCCTTCCTCTACGCGAGAGGGCCCTTTAAAAGGGCACTTTGAGGGGGCCCTTCGAGAGGGCACGTGAGAGGTCGCTTCATCTGCTCGCGCGAGGGGGCCCTTTAGCGCGTTAAGGAGCTCTAAAGCGCGTTAAGGGGGCTCTGGGGCGTTGTCGGGGGCGGGGTAGGGTACAGGATTTAGAGTAGGCTGCACGCGAGATGGTGGGTGGGCGGACGTTGGCTTACGTAAACCCCACCCAAACCTACTCCAGATCTCCCTCCTCAACCTCTTCCATCTCCAGCTCCGGCCTCCACCATCACCACCACCTCCGTCCTCATCGCTCTCGTCGTCGTCGTCGTCGTCGTCATCATCGTCGTCGTCGTCGTCTCTCCTCCCAGGGCTTTTCATCAATTTGCCACACCATCGTGTCAAGAGACGAACAAAATACTGCATTGCACGCTTCCGCAGTACGCACTCAAGTACCTGCCCCATTGATTGCTCGTCTCGGCCGCGCCTCTATCACCACGCTACAGGTCCTGCCCGGAGTTGGTACTGCGGGCAAGGGCTTGGGTTTCAGAAAGCACGGAGTTGGTACTGCGTGTGCGCGGCCGATTCGAGAAATCAGGGAACTCTGGGGGTCGTTTGCGGTGCCGTCTACTCCCGATTCTTCTTCACTGCTCTTTTTGGTCACCTCGCCCGACCCTGACAACCAATTCCCCCTCCGTCGTCAGCCACGTCTTCACACCGTCCCTTCCAACACCTAGCCCACAGAGTCAAGGCTACTCCGGTTCGAAGTCGTCATCGACTAAGCTGAAAGCCTGGGAGGGTGGGCTTGTCTGTGTGCTCCTTGCGTCAGTAATACGATGCTGGCTTCACATAGGGAATCGATTGCTCTCTTGGGCTCTGGCCCCGTTCTTTTTCTGGGTTATAACTAGGAGCTGATATCGGATCACGGCTGACATCGCTCACAGGTGACGTCTTTCGCTCATTTTTCAGTCTACCACACGCCGTTGACCATGTCCGCACCGCCTGCGAGCCTCTTTGCCAATCCGCGTAACCTAAAACGATTCCGTATCCACGACTGTCTTGTCGACATCGACAGCAAAGACCGCCCCTGCTCCCCGTCCCAGTCCCGGTCCCAGAACTTGGACGACGGCCTTCCGCTGCCGGCCTCCCTCCAGATCACCCTCGGTGTTGATAATTCTGTCACGTCGTGCCGGCTTCGAGTCGTAGTCCGTCTTCAAGACAATCCCGGAACCACCGACATTCTCGTCCAGCTATCCCCAGGCAGACTCGAGTCCTCTTCGTCATCGCACTCATCTCTGAGGGTCGTCCTAGCGGGACGAGGTGGCCTGATCGTTGCGCCGCTGGCTATCAAGACTCTAAGTCCCATGACGCGCGCTGATGCAACAGTCCTCCAGATGATCCGCCTCCTCCCGCAGTGTTCCGCGCTTACCATCCGCCCGCCGTCCAATACTGCTCTGCCCGCCGACGCCCCCGTGGATCAGCTCCTCGCCCTCCGCGATGCCGTCGCGTCGACACAACATGGGGTTCTCCATGGGGCCGACGACCCCTTCGTGCATGTGCACTTGGACCTAAAAACCCTGTTCCACGGTAACGGAGGGAGGGTGGTTGCGCCTGACGAGGTATTCACAGATCCGGTCATGCTGGATCAAAGCAGTGGCGATGAGGGAACTGCGGCGCCCCGAGCTGTACCTGACGACAGCCTTCCTTCGTATAGTAAAGCTGCTGCTGGTTATGGTCCTGCTACCACTGCTGCTTCCGTCTCATCACGAAAGAGGCAGCGCAGGGCTAGCTGCAGCGACCAAGAACCCACAGCACAGCACGATGCGGCCTCGGACAACAAGGCAGGGGCCAGCAGTACGGCCGTGCGAGATGTCACGTGGCGCCTTGCTGCTGATATGATCAAGACGTTGGACGAATCAGTCGCTGCGGCTATGGCCGCGGACAATGAGCTGCGCGCAACCATGCACGAGGCCGAGGCACAGCAGCGCAGGCTCCAAATTGCCCCCGCGGGGCCAGCGGTCCACGCGGCAACGGCATCGACACCGGAATCGCCTGCGAGGCGCTCCGACACTAGGTCGCAGGCAAGCTCGATGTCCGATTCCATCTCCGAGAAGCTAAGGGTCTATCTTGACCGGCGGCTAGAGCAGGTGCAGGAGGACATGCGAGAAGAATACAATGCGAGGCTAGAGGAGGGGCTTGACGAGTCGTTGGCCGACTACGTGTCAGCCGATGACATGCAGTAGCACATCAGGGAAGAGGTTGACAGCTTGACTGCCGACTACGTCGACGATGGGCAGATGTGGATCGCCATCCAGGAGGCGGTCGACGCTGTGGAACAGAAGATCCGCACTAGGATGCTCGAGGCGTGGGATCAACTCTAAGCATAATCGAATAAGAAATATCTTATAAGTTCACTGTTTAGTCAATATATCCCACGCAAGAGCGCTTCTCACCTGAAGCTACAGCGGTAACGCGTTCCAGATGGCCATCCAGTACTTTCACACGATGTTGAATCGTAGCTTGCTTAATAAATTGAGCAGTGAAAGCCCAAGACGGCGCCCGAACCGCCGGTGCCGAGGGGGACCGACTGCAACGTCAAGAAATGTGCCTTCTACTGGACGAATGCAAATTGCCATCCTACCCCATACGTGGCCGAGTTCAGGGCATCCGCGCAGGCCAACACCTCGTTTGACTAGCATGCCCGTCGTCAACAGTATAGTGGCAGTCCGAAATGGGTGGCTCTCTGCGGGTGAGGTCAGGCTACGTACCTAGGTATAATTAAGGTCTCCCATCTCCTGGCCCTGACGGGTTGGAGAGGCGATCATCGAGGCACAGAGGAGCAAAGGATTACTACCCAGGTTAGGTAGTTAACTAGCATGGGCCTGCTGGGATAAATAAGTATGACAAGATGAGAGGAGCCAGACTCTTTTGATGAGCCAAAAGAAGCCCTAGATTAAACTTTAAAATTAAGTTTATTAAGAGTTACAAAACGCTGATTCTTCTGATTTTCAGCTTTTATATTTCATTTCAAGTTGATCCACCTTTTACGGCCTTTCATTCCCGTTCCACTTATTCTCATGAATCTTGTTCTACTAGTTTCACTGCCTAATTGTATTTCCCTTTGTACAAGCTGGCGGAAAGAAACGAAGAAGATGAATAAGGTTTGTACAAGAATAGAAAACTGACCTATATGCATGAAAGCCACCAAATGGTGCTGGCGAGGGCGGACTTTCCCGCCTGGCGCCGTACTCAGGAGACGGCGACGGTCCAGTTACGGATTCTTCCACCTGCAGTAGAGCTCCAGGGGCTGCCCCGACTGCGCGGCGGAGCGGATGGCGTGGAAGAGCTCGGCGCTGTCCGCGCCGAGGAATTCGCCGCGCTTGCCCACGGCGAGCATGACCTCCTCCCTGGACCAGTACCTCTTGGCAAAGTCCACGAGCCACAGCGGGTCCCAGTCGCCGCACAGCCGGTACAGCATCACGGCGCGGGCGCGCTCGCAGACGCGCGCGATGTCGCGGGCATACACCCGCCGCTGGTAGTGCTCCCCCCTGCGGGGGTCGAAGCAGATGCCGACGGTCAGGGGCGCGAGGTCTAGGTCCATCCACGGGATGCCCCTGAGCCTGGACCGCGGCGCCCGGCGGGGGCACGAGTCTGTCGCCGCGAGGATGTAGGCGTCGGCTCCCGTGACGGCCGTCCTGGGCGGCGGCTTCCTGCCGAATAGATTGGGAAGAAGTTTCATGATCTCGTGGGATTCGACGTTGCTGTGATTGTTGTTGTAAGTTTGACGGGCTTGGTGTGTAGCAATTCGATTGGGTCGTCTGTGCAGCAATGCATTTTGTGGATCAAGGGGGCAACCAACAATCGAGGAAGCGAGCGGGCGGCCTTAAAACGTTAGGAAGTGCCAACCGTTGAGGAGCCTTCTGGACAATTGAGATGTCGCCAGACAAGACCATTATTAACACACTAGTACGTTGCTTCAAAGACAAAGATCTCAAGTCGAGGGACACAGTCCGCGGGCCAGCAAGCCGAGTACCCGCAGTACTTCTGGTAAAGAATGTGCAGTGCACCGCGCAGTAGGCAATCATCTGCTATAGGCTCATCGCTACTTAAGAGAAGGATAGGAGAGGGTCTACAGGTGGTCTTTCAATGAGACCGTACTTCGTGGCGGTTCTAGTACTGTCTTTGTGCCAGTTGTAGACTATGAAAGACATCACAAAGTGCGCATAGCTGGTGTCTTTGCGACTACATCTGACTTGATCAATTCCATCAATCTGTACAGAACTTTGATGCATGACTTGTCGCCTTGCAATTCCGTATGGTGCAAATAGGTCTAACGGCCCTGCCGTCTGCGATTTCATATCTCATAACTCGTGAAGAAACCGCCAGTGTCCCAAGGAGGCCGCAGCCTACTGACAACTCGCTCGCACGATCGTCTGGGGCGGTGCGATGGTGGCGCCCGAGTTGGCGCCCAGCACAGTGAGCTTCACTCCGTCGACGCCCTCGAATGAACAGCTCGCAGTCCCTGCTTGCGCGATGAAGTCGACGGCTAGGGTATTATCTGTTGTGTGCGAAAAAAGAAATTAGCCAAGGCCTAGTGACAGCGTTGAATGAACCGCCCGGGGTGGGGAGGTTGGGCGGCCGACTTACTTAATGTAACAGCACTCCCGTCCACAGGCGCATTCACGCTGAAGGATGCCCCTGCGCCGGTGAATGTCAATTGTGTTGTTGCGGCCTGGCGAGGAAGTAATGACGGTGCGGCCGATGTGAGCGTGCCGAAGAGCGCAGCGAAGATTATTATTGCCCAGGAGTAAGACATGATGGATGGATGGATGGATGGATGCAATTTAGCGAGCGTTGACGAAAAGAAAATCAGATGGACAGCCCGCGGTCTGAGTTCGACTGGACAAATCTTGAAGGTTGCCATCCGAAGGCCAGACGGACACATCGGCTGGTGATATAGGTCTGGTACTCTGTGCTTTCTGATTTCCTCATGCTTTGCTGCACATTTGTTTCCTGTCTCAGATTTGAGTCGTGGCGGTGCATGTTTCCCTCGTCGCAGGTCATGCTAGTGCAAATCCAAAACCCCGGCCGAACAACCTTCCTCATAGCAGCGGGGCCTGCTAAGAAGCAAGAGAAAAATAAAAAAGCATAAGACACATGCAATTTTTGTGATAGCTGGAGTGGAAGGAAACCCCGGGAACTCAAGTCCCGGGCGAATCTGGCGTGACGTATCGATCAGTCACACTCGCAGCCCCATGCACCCAGCAAGTGGGAGTCAAGCAACTGTAACACGGCGGATGGCCCCGTGTCCCACCTTGCGGAGTTTGTTGTCCTCAAGGCTCAGGGCGAGGCCTTAGCTCTCGGCTGAAACTCGCTGAGCCCCGGCGGCATCGAACGATATAGTCACGACAATATATAGGCACCGAGGATTTTTGCGGGGCCCAATGCCCCACGATCAGAAACCGCTTCCGCACCGGAAAATTCTTTTTGTTCTGACGTTCGTCCCATTGTGAGAGCCGGAGGGAACACGGCGCCGCGACTGGGCACTCAAGTATGGTGGAGATCGCTTCGAGCCGAGGCTTGGCGCAAATCACCAAGAAGTGTGTCCAGGATTATCAACTCTAGTGTAGACAGACCTCGGGAGGTTGAATTTTGAGCTGCACGCACCTGTCGACATATGAAACGACCGGGTGGCCTCATAGCCAACCGTATCTACCTACATATTGAATAGGAATCGTGGCGGGGCAGTGCGCCACGGTATAGATCCCGATACCATTGCATCAATGTGCTCCCTTTCGGGATCCCTGCGAGCTGGAATTCAAATCCAGGGGGCTAGTGGTTTTATCGGAATCACCTCAAATTCACCCGGTCTTTGCTCCACAACTCCTTTCATTTTTTCTTTTTCATTTTTTTCATTTGTGTTTCCAAAAAAAAAATTGCCGAAAAGAGGTTTACGCGGTTAAAGCTATAAACATCGATCTTACGGGTGCGATCAACCTCAGCGACGTAGTTAGACACCAAACGTGAGGATACCACACACTAGGACTGTGTTGATGTCGACTAGGTCTTGAACATAGCTGCTGCAGAAGACGGCGACCAGGCTGGTGATGGGTATTAGCTCCATGTGCAAAGGGGCCGTAGCAGCTAATATGGAAGACATTAAACGATCAGCCGACAAGTTGCTGGCATACCTTGACATGGTACTAAGCACCACATCACTACGTAGGTAGCGGGCGACCCCGAGGATTCGAGCTCCGTTGCCCTGATTAGTGCCCATATAGCACATATCACGGTAACTTTTGAGAACTAGGATAAGCGGGGAAGGGCTAGCTAGGGAAGCTGTGGGCCGAGGGTGATTGCATCCAGCCTTGAGCTTAGAGAGAAGGTTTGGTCCGAGCAACGGATCGCGGGTGCGCTGAGCCGTATTGTCAGGGCGGCCAGTCAGTAGTGGAGGAAGATGAGGCCAGGTGTGCGTTAGCTATTCAATGTCTTGTCTTGGTTGGTATGGATTATGAATTTGTTTATATGCCCAACGGGCAGCGCTGTGAGACTGGCGGCCTCTTCGTGCTGGCAAGAGCCATCGATATCGGGATTCTCGTCAGTGACACATGCCTCAGGCTCTTGAAATGGGCGACTGCATCGCATAGGTTTGATGGACTTCGACTTCTTCAGGTTTTAGTCATTGAACTCGACGGAGAAACTAGCCTTTCGGATTGACTCCTTCACGTTATCCTCTACACTCTCCAAAGCTTCCTCGAGCTGTTCTTTGACAAAATCCTCGAGGTTGATCCTTTCGCCCGTTAAACGCTCATCAATTTCGCACCAGATGCGGTCATCAATCTGCGTATCCAACCCTTGTATCTGGTTCTCGAGATCCTCGTGTTGTTCCGACAGCTCTTCGCGAAGGCGACTGATCTCCTCGTCTATTTTCTTCTCTAGTCGGTCACCGATACGAGTTTCCATCCTGGAAAGCTCGTCCGGCAGGTACTGGCTGCAGAGTTGCTCTTTCATTCTCGACAATTCAAGATGCAACTTTTCCTGCATTCGAGCATGCTCCTCGGCTATGATCTTCCTGCACATGGCCTCAACAGCTGTTGGGTCCAGCATATTTGACGCGCTCAGCCCTGTGTTGGAGGACGAGCGTTTCCTCTTGGAAGGAGCACCAGAATGATTAGACGAGTCTGGAGATCTAATCAGCCCATAACAAACAACGCATCTACACGTGTCTTACCATCCGGAAAAGGCGGCGGCGCCTTCGGTGCGGATTCGAGCTCATCGTATGGTGGAAGTGCTTCGCGATCCTCACAACTCCGTGATGCACTTGGGACCGCGTCGTAATAGTTGTAGAGACCGCGGTCAGGGTCAAGTTTCAGGCTGCCCTGTCCTCCATAGAAGCCAGCGATTTGGTTCGAAGGGTCAATGGTGTCCAAATCGTGTTTCGCCAGCGCCTGACAAACCCGAGTTAAAAGATGCCTTTGTGCATCATCGACTTTGACGATGATCCTGAAGACGAGTTGCTGAGCGAAGAGGCCAACTGAGTTGAGAACCGCGCGCTGAGCTCGGTGGGCAGGAAACATCGACTTGGGTGGCCCAATCAGATCGCCCCGGCTGGTCAGCTCGAACAGCAAGCATGAAATGGTTCATGTCCTGGTTCTTGTCCCGAGCCAGAACTCCGAGCGGGTATTGGAGGTGACAAGTCGTCGGATTTGTGAGACAAGGAGATATTTCCAATGATGTTCGGAGCGATGAGAAGGAACAGTGCATGCTTGGCCTTGGGTCCTCGGGTTCGCAGTTCGACCGGAATTCGTATCTTTATAAGCGCAGAAGGGGGTGTAAAATGGTGATGGACGGTGAGTTCAGGCGCATCGCTACCAGTCTGCAAGTCATGAAGTCCCGCCCTAGATCCAGGCTCATCCCATTGTATGGAAACCGGCAAAGTCAGACACGGCTCACGTTCGAGTCGGCGAGTGTGGGTCGACGCTTCGGAACACGCAATAGGTGATTCGTCGGGTTCGGACATCGTAGGCGGAGACCACGCAATGAACCTTGTAAGGTCAGCACGAAGAAGATACAGAGAGAGAGAGAAGACGCCGTTTGTCGGGGAACCTAAGAAAGCCCCTGGTGAACGTGTGACGAGCAGCGCTGAGGCAAGGCGCGGTACACACTTGGACACACAGGATTCCCACCCACCCCGGCTTTTCGTACAGGTGGAGTAGCCGAAACCCCGCTCGAGTGTAGAGTTGCTGAACGGCGCGATGAGGAAAGGGGAAGTGCACGACGGTTACATCTCCTGATGCGTCCTCCCAGTGACCACCACCACACACAGGGGAAGGTGGCCAGTATGGGCGCAAGAAACCACTAAACTGTCCCGACTCACTCAGGGACAGGGATAATGGGCACTTGCGGGCGGACAGCAGAGTCTAGGAAGATACCATCCCAGTGCCCAGGCTGTTCAGCCTGTAGCTTGGCAGTTGAGCGTGCACCGGCCCGCGCCCTCAAAGCACGTACCCCGGGTGTGCAATGGAGTATTTTGACGGTCAGTTATCAGCAGGTATGGTATTTTAGAAAGGGGTAGATGGTAAAACGCGATCGAAAGGATGGTGATAACGTGGTAGTGATGTGGTGATGTACAGCAAGTTTGGTCTGGTGGATGCAGAGTGAGGAGTGCGGTGTAGGAAGGTGAGGTCACAGCGCCATCTCACGTGACTTGGCGCCGAAATCCCCCGCCGGGAAAAAAAAATTCACGCATCAGACACGTGTATAGCGCTGTACTGGCTCCTTTCATTGCCGTGACTTTTTTATGCAAATAAGGTCTGGAATATATTGTATAAAATGGAGTAGACGAGCACTTGTCAATTCCCGACGGCTAAAAGACAGGCATTCTGTTAACCCACAAAAGGACCGAATGTAATTAGCACATCCACGAATGCAAGAAGCTATCTCAACACCCTGAGCCAAATCTCAAACGATCAAGTCGATGAGCATGACCATGCCGCCCGCGCCAAGGCCTTGCACCAAGCGTCTGGCGATGAACGTGCCTGGCGTGTTTGCACCACCAGCGACACCGCTGCCCAAAGCGAAAAGCGCGACAGACACAATCATAGGATACCCACGGCCGAAAATATTGGACAGCTGACCATAGAGAGGCTGTATTGCCGTAGACGCGAAGACGTATGCATTGGCTAATCAGACATACGTGTAGTCTCCATCGTCACCGAGCTCATTCGATATTGTGGCAGGGCAGTAAAAATAATCGTGGCATCGGTAGCACTGACGGATCCAGCAAAGCAGAGACCGAGAAATACAAGCCAGAACCCCAATTCTTTGCGGCTTGGGGGGGTTTGTTTCCAGGTTCCTGGTGAACTGCATCCGATGCACCCATCACTGGCACCACCGGGTCATGAAAAGGAGCCCGTGCCTCAGCCATGAGTGCCCAGGTGGGGATAAGAGGAGGAGAATCGCAAATTGGCTTTGTTCTTAATCCGGGCACAAATCTCTCTTTCTTTTTTTTTAAAAAAAAATGAAATGCAAGCGGTCCCTTCACACCGTTTGATAATAAATACAATGCCGATAATAGTAGGTTACAAAAAAAAAGGGGGGGGGGTCGCTAAGAAAATAGGGAGAATGACAAGCTGTTCTTCAAATCGCAAGATAGGGACTTTGACAAGGGCTAGAATAACATGATAGAGGTAAGAGAAAGGTGTGAGTGTAGGGGATCCCAGAGCCTGGCCCAGAAGTTGAGCGAGTGAGAGAAGGCAAGGAGGACAATGGATGGGAATGATCGGAACCTCGCCATGTGTCTTCCTCAAGCCTCACGATGCGGCACTGTGCCTCTAAATAATCTCCAATAATATCCACTAATCGGGCTGAATACAACGTCGGTGACCAACACGTTCCTGCATCCTGAAGTCGGCGGTAACGGCTGCCTGCGGATCAGAACAATCACACTGTGTCGGACTGTTGGTTGAATATCTGCTCTTCCATTGGTCGCACACCATGGTGACTCCCCGCTCCGCTCCAGCACTCACCAACAGTTGCACGAGCAGTATTTATTGCCAACTTTAGAGCACAACCATCCGCCTTCCTCGGAAACACCGCACTCGGAGAACACAGAACGATCGCCTCGGACGTTGAAAACAAGATCCGATCTCTTCACAATGTCAGGCAATACTCCTATGTATGTCGACACGCCCCTGGCGTTGATTCCAACGCCAAAATTTGAAACTGGCAAGGTGAGTACGCGTGTGCAGCCTGATGCGTTCCAGCCGACTCACATTTTACCAAGGATGACCCGTTCACCATCGAAGCCTCTCATATGGCCTTGAGCCACAACGCCTTCATCCGTGGCTTCAACAGCATCTACCAGCAAGCACCCCGTATACAGGAACGTGTTGATAAGGCCGATTTTGTCGGGTACTGCTTGGCTTGGGTTGACTGTGTATCGGCTCACCACAACTATGAGGAAACAGAGTTCTTTCCCAACCTGAACAAGGCTGCTGGTCAAACAGGCCTCATGGCCGGCGCCGTACACCAGCACGAAGAATTCTACGGCGGTATGGAGCGAATGAAGTCTTACCTTGTAGAGAAGGGAGCCGACTTTTCAAGCGGAGAACTGATCAAGATCATGGATTCATTCAAACTGCGCTGCATGACCATCTCAAGGCTGAGCCGGGTGAGATTGTGGCCCTCGCCAAGTACAGCACGGCCGACAAGCCTATCGATATCCTCGGCATTGCTGAGGCTGCTGGTAAGTCCGATCATATCCAATACCTGGTTTGCTATATTCTAATACTTTATCAGGAAAGAAGCAAGTAAACCTGAGCTTCATGTTTAATATTCTTCCGGTCTTCTTTTTGAACATGGAGACAGTCGAGTTTGAAGGGGGGATGTGGCACGGCGTCTTCCCCCCGCTGAAGGGACTGGCTAAAAGCGTCATGAACAAGGCCGTGCCTATGTGGCACTCTGGCCGGTGGCGTTTCGTCAGCTGTGATGCCGATGGGAGGGCAAAGAATTTGGCAGTGTAGTTCTCCAATTATCTCTGGAAGGGAGCTGGACTGTTCGTTGAGCTTTACAGCTTCGAGCCCGACTTGCTCACGCGGTGGCAGAACAATCCAAGAGTCATCCTTCCGCAACAAGCTCGCATTCCGTAGAAGAAGCTGAGGAGTCCACGGGGAAACCTCCGAGCGAGAAGCGGATCCAGCCCTTCGGAAGATTTCGACTGGAAATGCAGACACCTAATCATGTCGTAGACACTGGCAAGCCCGCTGTGACCCACTATTTGTGACCCTCCGGAACTGCCCCCGAGCTGGGTGCTCGTGGCACGCGCTGGACACTCTCATCTGTAAGACGGCCGGCAGCCACGACGTCAACGCTGCTGCATCCGAAGAGACCCATTTCTCTTCACCCTAGCTATAAACCTCTCAGAGCAGATCGAGATGTCCCCATGGTCGAAGTCGGAGCTGTATGACATGGGGCTTCGGATGTTGCTCTCCAACACAGCCTGTAACGTACAGCATTTGCCTGCAGCAAGTGCTCGTAGCAATTCCCGACCGTTTTTTCACACATAGGCCACCAATGTTCGTCTGCCAGGGCAAAGCTCACACAGGCTGGGCACTTCCTGCCGCCGCCTCTTGGTATGTAACCGATCGCCATACCAAACTCCATGTACACGGCCACCATCCGATTCGCCATCCCGAGGGTGAGAACTCCCATAGCCTTCTCTCCGTGGTCCTTCAGAATTGGCGCCCAGAACCGGGGGGATATCCCCAGATCGAGACCCAGTCCAATGGTCTTCGTGAGATCCACAATGAACCTTGATTCGCCGTCGGTCTTGCCCCTGCGATGGGTTACAAAGATCGCCAGGGCCCCGAGGGTCCCCAGTAATGCAGGCCCCAGCTGTCCCAACTCGCGGCTGAGGACGGCATATGTGATAGCGCTCTCGTGGCCCCTGAGAGCAGCGCGCATCCGGCGGCACGTTGATGTGGCTGCTTCGAGGGCGCTGACTGTGCCAAGTTGAGACAAGATGGCTTGTAGGACTTCCGGAGGCAGCCCATCCTGGAGCTTGCTTCTCTTGACAGGCGATATGAGCGGCGGATTGTCTGAAATGAGATGGTCAATCTTCCTCGCTTTCATGGAGTACATCTTCTGGTCGACGGCAAAGTTGAATGGATTATTGGTAGATTCTAGCTTTTTATCCGAGTAGTTAAAAAGGCATGGTACATGGTGGCAAAAGAATACTTGATGAGATGATGCTGCACATAAGCAGACTTTGAATGGTTTTGAAGCTGTGAAGTGATGAAATGGAGCAGAAACAGGTGTTAACTAGTTCCAATTCAAAAGATTTATGTTGGAGCATATATAAGACACGCTATAATGATGCTATTTGCGATTCATCTGGAACGATTACTTAGTAACGTGATCAGTGCAACATTCTTACCTAGGTACCTAGGTAAGTTTGGAGGAAACCTGGTGGCCGCTAACGAGGCTACATAGTTCCTAAGCACGGCGGACTTGACAGATCTACTTGTATAAGTACCGAGTCACGAGGATTCATAGGGGTTTCGGTGCCACAGTGACTGCAGGCTAAAATCAACCAGCCTATATGGTCTCGAACGATGCAAAACTACTTCTGAACCCATCATAGTGGTCTGAAGATGAGTCACAGGCTCAGTTTGTGCTGTCCCCAATCCTCCAGATGGACATGTGGTTCGGAGGGGCGGGCTCGACATAGCCGAAGCAGAACCCCCCATCAGCCAAGTGACTTGCAACATATGCATTATACGTATTATTGAACATTTTAGGGGCTCGCCTGAATAGAATGCTCACCCCTCCGAGTCCTCCATTTGTTCGAGATGTCCAACAGTTCAGCGCATCCTTCAACAGCCCATGACCACTTTGTCAAAAATTGCACAGTTACCTCCCAGTTCTCCTTCAAGTGCGGCTCACCCCACAGGATAATCCCCTTGCCATACTCTGAAGATTGGTCGTCACCTCGCCACAATTGATGCTGCGGCCCTGGTGTTGACCCTCGACGCCTCTGGCCCTGTCTCGACAATGGATGTAAGTATACTAGATCACTAACAAGATCTTCTAACAGTTCCGTGTGGTCGAAACGGTGCTGCCGCCTAATCAGATTGTCCCTGACCCGAGGGAACGGAAGCGTGTCGATCCAGCTGGGATGTGGGTTGTTCATCTGGAGTTGTGTTGGCAGAAGGTCGGCCGGAATTGTGCGGTGACTGGGCCGCAGCACCACGGTAGGTCCGCATTCTGCTGCGGCACAGTCTGCAGGCCGGGACGTATTATGAAGGACACCGATGTAGTTTGCCACGACTCTCAGCACACTCTTGTTCGACATGAGCCCTCGGAATACATTGTGGCTGATGAGATCGGGCAGGGGGTGGGCAGCAGGTAGATAGGCCCCGGGGTCATGGGCAGAAGCGGGTGCCGGAGAAGGCAGTACTTGGCTCGGTGCTCTGCGGAGCTCGGTTGCGGCAGGCCCGGGTGGTTGAATGCACCCGTTGTTGCGAGCCTGTCCGTCGTCGGCAGCGGCCTCTGCTTCACGGACAATTGGCTGCTGTGACGCCCTCGCCGATGCGCTGAGAACAGTCTCCAAGCGCCAGCGTTCAATACGAAAAGGGCGCATTTGGTTCTTGGTACTCGCGTCCTCCTGGTCCCTCATGCGCTGCCCTTTAGTACCCTGTCAGCCAAGAAGACGAGTTACAGTCACAGGCATTTCGCGATCTTACTGCGAGCCCTCTGATTTAGTCGGTTCTGCAATCTCTTGCGGTCTTTCCGCTCCTCCATGACGGACTTATGGCGCGGGTCTTGTTCTTGGGAGAAGCCACTATAGGGGTAAGGTGCATCACGAGTAATTCTGGGTCTCGGACTTCGTTGACTTCGATGACCCGGAAACGAGGACGTTTCAAATACTTCAGTGGAGGGAAGTCGAATCATGTAGAAGGCTAAGCCTAAAAGGGAGAAAATCGTCAGCCAGCTTATAAAGCTCGCGGATAAATGCATATTCAAACTTCAACGCTACGACGGAAAGGGCAGAAACTGTCAGCCACAATGCCTCAGCTTCCCGATAGGTTCAAAGAGTGCGTTTAGACGACTTTGAGCGCCTTACACAGCCAGATGTACACATTTGAGATACTACCGGTAGACGGTTCCTCTATCTGCCCTTGGCTTGGGAGGTGTACAAAAGCATCATGATGCGCCATGAGTATACCCAATACCAATTCACAACAAGCACACCCAAAAACAATCTCACACAAATTTTTCGCATCAACAGAAATCTCATCATGTCTCCCATCCTGTCCACTCCCAACACCAGCCCCACGCCTGACCAGCCTGGACGTTGGGTCGTGACCAAGTTCGGCAAGCCCTCGGTCCTCAAATGGGAGACCTGGGACCCTACTCCCGAGCTCTCCGGCGACAAGGTCCTCATCCGCATCATCGTCGCCGGCATCGCGGGCGTTGATAATATCCAGCGGGCAGGTGGCTACCCCGCCGACCCCAGGGCCTTCAAGCCGGGTTTTACAACGGGCTACGATCTCGTCGGCGAGGTCACTGCCCTGGGAGATTCTGTCCCTGGGGAGAGCAACCTGGCGGTTGGAGACCACGTCGCCTCCCTCTGCGTGCTCGGTGCGCACGCCACACACATTGTGCTACCCTACGAGGATGTCATACGTATCGAGCGTGCCGACGACCCCATCAAGATCGGAGCTCTCCCACTCAACTACATGACAGCGTGGGGCATGCTGAAGCACAGCGGCGTCGAACTCCCCCCCGGCTCGACCATTCTTCTCGGCGCGGCCAGCGGTGGGCTGGGGACTGCTCTTGCGCAGCTCGTCAAGGCATTCAAGATGGGCATCAGGATAATCGGAACGTGCTCTCCCGGCAAGTTTGACTACGTCCGCTCCCTCGGGGTAGAGCCTCTCGACCGGAGCAGGCCGGACCTGGTGGAGAAGGTCCTTCAGCTCACGGGCGGCAAAGGGGTGGACGTCGCGTACGACGGGGTGTGCAGCGAAGAAAGCCTCAAGACTTCTTTGGCTGCGACGAAAGCCGAGGTTGGGAAGGTCATCGTCTTTGGGGTCATGGGCAACGTTGCGGCGGATGGGAGTGGGATTGTCAGGTCTCCGCAGGATATCTTTGCGGAGCGGCTCCAGCCGCCTCGCATCACCTTCTTTGCCCTCGACACGGATTTTTACAAGAAGCCCGAGATTGCCGAATTTCATGAGATCGTCAGCAAGGTTCGCAGCGGAGAGCTGGATCCGGTGGTCTTCAAACTACTGCGGCTGAGCCAGGCTGTGGAGGCACATGAGCTACTCGTCTCGGGAAGTTCGGTCAAGGGGAAGATGATGTTCATTGTTGATGCTGATCTGGCCGCTGAGCACGGCATATAGCATCTCTTGTAAACTCGGTCAGAAGTTTCTTGGGTAAGCAGGGGTAATTATCCGACAAATTGAGTGAATCGTGTATTCCTTATTTGCAAGACTTATCCAGGGTTCTTAGTGTGAGAGGTGCCGCCAAATATGGCCATTGCAGGTTACCTCCTCTAGAGCTACATCAGTGGTGCACTCATGTGAGGGCTTATATGACAATAACCAAGGCTACATTATTCTTACAAATCCTTATAAATGTGCTACTCCACAGGTGATCAATTAACAGGCAATACATAGTGTTACTACTGGAAATGTACGGGGTCCAAGGGGGGTCCGGACGCCGCTGGTCAAACCACAGACCCGAACTGGTTATTGAAGCTCGAGGACGTTACCACCACGCTGCCCTTTAAGGAGTAGAGCACAACATACGAGGAAGTCGTGGTCCGCAGCCCCGGCAGATACGACGACACCGTGGGGGATTACGGGATCTGTTGTGACGTCTTCAAGTTCGTTCCGGGTATGATCGGGCACTGTTTGTCCTCGTCGCGCTCAAGTCTCGGGCTACAGAGTACCTATCCATTGGCTTTCTCCCGCCAGGGGTCTACTGCACATGTGCGATACCCGTTGAGGGGCCGTCAATGGCAAAAGCAAAGGGGATTCTGAAGATGAAAAGATTAGGTTGAACAGGCATGGTGTTTGTCTCTAACTACCTAGGTATATAAGGCAGCAAGGCTTGAGATACTCTGAGAGCAGGTATGCACGTAAAACACGCCATATTGAATCTGTGATAGGTTTTATTGAAGGACGAGAATTAGTATTAAAAATCACATGTTATGAGTTACACCGGTCCCTTCATACTAGTAGTAGCTGATTCCCTTCATCATCCAACCACACCACTCTTCGGCAGAAAAGAAAAAGAAAGGTCTGCAGAAGTTCCGTTCATGCAGTCAGTCGTAAGCGTTCAAAGACTCAGCGTTAGATTCTAAATAATACACACATCGCCCTTCGTATAAAAGAACGCCCCCAGCCGCCCCCCCCCCCCCCCAAAAAAAAGGAAAGCTCAAGGACCACCACAGCCCCCCAGACGCGGCCGACCATCAGCTGTCTGTCGTACAGCCTCATGCAGACTCCCGCGCAATAGCATTATGCAGTTATCGCGCGTGTGTTGTCTGCCTTGCGAACCAGCCGCAAAGAAAGGCAACGAGGCAAAGATCATAGTAACCAAAGAAACCCTCATCCATGCGGCAGGCCGCGACTGCGCAATGCGCGTACTTCATGGCGGTGTGTCTCACTTCCGTTCAACCATCCAGCAACCGAGCTGAGTGGACTATCCAGCATACCTACTTACCCAGCCAGACCATACAAAAGCCCCAGCGTCACACAACCATGCCCTGCAAGGCCGCGCACGGGTGAGACGTCCTACCTACAGAGAGGGGGGAGGATAGAAAAATGCCCCCTCCCCCCCCCCCCCGTCCCGCCCAGGCTCCACCAAAAAAGAAAAAGAACAGGTCGCAACCCGCGTGCCACGACACAAGACCGCCCGGCAAGAGATGCCGGAACGGTCATCAAGGACCCCTCCGCCGAGCTGGTATCACTCACGGGTGTCACTCACTCGGGCTCCTCCCGCGAGGAAACGTGCATACATGCATGTCTCCGCCCCCCTTTCTCCCGCCCCGGGCGCGGGCGCTGGCCGTGGCGCTGGCCGTGGCCCTTCCCTCACCCATCACCTCCAGTTGATTTCCCGTTCGGCCCGCAGGGACGCAAGCAAGCGACCTTGTTAGACCTCGAACACTGTTCCGAGACAAGGACCAGGCACCTGGGAGCCTCGCACCCTACCAGCAGCGCGGGCCGCGAGCCAACTAGATACCATCTGGGTACCACCGGGGGGGGGGAGGAATCCAGTGGCTAGGCTGGGCTTCCAGCCGAATAGACGCCGAGGAGAGAAGGGAGGAAGTACCATAGCGTGCCCGAAGGATTTCTCCCGGACCAACAGCCATCCGGTGAGACGGACGGTGCGCACAACGCCGCTACATTAGTCAGAGGGTAAAACGGCAGAACTTGTTCGGGACGGTTCTGGACATCCAGTGTAGCCGGGAAAGCCCATGTGGCCACGCCGACACGGCCACCTGGGCGGTGCGACCTGGTGAGGTGCAAAGCCTGTCCCAGGTAGCACTTTATGAGGGGTTTGGGAGCCTCTTGAACAGCATACGTGGTCGGACAGTCGACCACGTCGTGATCAGTGAGAATCAAACACTCGGCCACCACAAAACCCTGGGCGACGAAACACACACACACACACACACACGTGAGGCTCGCCCGTCCCCTTTTGAAGTAGTGGTGAATCAGACTGGTCCAGCACGAGGATGCTATTTGCGACTTCGCAGAGGCTCGGAGGGCTGGGAAGGGGTTGAAGACCACATGAAGGTCCATCAATCATCTTTCAGAACCCAGGACACACTTTCGCACACACACACACACTTGTGCGCGCGGGAAGATCCGAACAAAAAAAAAAGAAAGCCATCGCCCAACTATAGTTAACGGGCTGCTCACATATTTAGCACCACGACGCAGATCACCAAAGTCATATTACCTTGTGCGGCAGGAGTTGTTGGAGCAAAGGGTAGGACAACCAGTGGTGTCAGTGGACAAAAACCTCGTGGCAAACAAACCTTCCTAGATAATGGTTGTACGTACGGGGCTGCGACGTTGCAATGTGACCTGCACGTGCGAGATCTCTCTGGGTGAAGAGCGAGCGAGCGAGCAGGGGGACCACTGGCTAGGCTGTGCTAGACTGGCTGGGATGGTAGCTTCGGCTAAGCCGCTAAGGTTGTGTGGGTGACAGACAGCCGGGACACACAAGGCCCCCAGCTACTGGCGTTTGGTTGTGGAGGGAGACAGACCGCACCCAGACAGCTGGGCCCCAGCAGGCCATGAGAGATCGCAAGTGGCCGCCATCGCTCGGCCTTATGGTTCGCGGTGTGCCTGGCAGCAGTCGTCGCCCTCGGCGCGTGTCCGGCGCCATTCCAGTTCACACGAGAACCTAGCGCCCGTGACGACACTACGAAACCCCCCTACCCGCGTCCTGACGGGGCCGCATTGGGTAGTATGTATTGAATTGGGCCGACTCATTTCCTGGAGGACCCACGGGGTAAAAAAGTTTTGCGGTTGGGGGTTTCCGCGGAGAGGGAAGATTGTGGGGAGGGGGGAGGAGATCATTATCCAGCCGCGGCGCGTCAGCCTTTTGGCCCCGTCGTCGACCTTCGGCGGCTTGGCTAAAACCAGAGTCGGGCCGGTCGACATCACGGGGCGGGTCCCCGATCCACGAGGCCTCGTAATGGGTGAATCTCGGATGGCGCTGTCGCAGCATCCATTCGGCAGCAGGTGAGATAGATTGCCGAGGCAGGCGGCCACAGCGGCGGGATTGGACGAGGGCGAATTCTGCAGTCCAGACCCAGAGCGTCGGGACTGGGTTAAGAGCGCGCTTGACGGGACGAATGACGATGTATTACTCTTAGGTTTCTATGCTGAAGCGGCCGGTGTTGTCAGGTGAGTGTCACGAGGTGGCCCGGAACCAACGGCATTCGAAGTGGTGCCGGGTACGGGTGGGCGGCGGATGGCGAGCGCCCCGACCAAGTTCAAGGCGCACCTTGGCAGTTGCAGCTGATCTTGGGACGTGTAGAGTGAAGTAGACTGTCTTTGATTGAATCTTGATGACCGATGATTGAGCAATCAATCGGAGACTGGTGACCAGACTCAACCAGTGGCCTGGCAGCCCTGGTGGCACACAATCCGCACATTGGACAACATTGGACGCCACGAGGTTGGACGGGCAAATTCCTGGTGATGGTAAGCTACATCGCGCTCGTTTTTATTACCTGTACACCAGGCGCCGCGGGCCCAGTTGTTGTCTCCCACAGGGCCACAGCTGGCTCGATCCTTTGGGGGCATCCAGAAGGGCCTGGACTGTCAGCGTTGAATTAAAGCTTAAAGCCTTGGCACCCACATCTGTGGCCCCATTGGGTTTAGATCGGCCCTTTTTGGCTCAAGCGGTTCCATTTTACTGACTGGAGATGAGTGGGGCCAACTCGCAGGCAGGCTGGAGCATTTGCGGAGGTGGTAGAATCTGGAGCCCCGGAATTGGAGAAGAAGTGGAGTGGGCGATAGTCGACGACACGAAAAAACCAAAACAAGAGGCCATCGTGATCCTGAAGATTCGGGCAGCCCCGACCAGACGCGCGAGCACCCCGACTCCGATGGCTTCCGGTGCTTTACGGTTTTGGCAGTCAGCAAGTGTGTCCAATTAATAACACCACGGATGGGCACATGGCGTGGTGATCCAGATCCTTCAGAATGAGTGCACTTGTCGCCAATCTAGTCCATCGATTTCCAATTTGGGACGTATGGGATAGAGAGTATCGTGTGGTTCGTCAGAGTGCTCGGCCGAGGAGGAAGGTCTGGTGATTGACGGCCACCAGTTGGCTGCTGCTGGACAGCAATGGCCAACGGATCATGTCAGGCATGGAGTCGGCCAATTTGCGTCTTGGCCAGACAGGATGCATAACGGACGACTGCGGGGACGATTAGCGTCAGAGTACGACCGAGCATTGGCCCATTGGGATGGTCGTCCGATGGCTCCAGATTGGCCCGAGGATTGTTGGTTCCAGGAGTGCGTGGTAGTGTGCACTGGGCGGGCAGTAGACCGGGCCGTCTTTTCTGGGGTTGAGGAACGGCTGGGGAGGAGGCCGCAGGGCCGGATGCACCGGGCAGATTGGCCAGCCAGCAGGCAAGGCGTCCTCCTGCACGGCTCAGGAAGCTGGTTCCGTACTGATGGGGATGTTGGGGCAGTCATCGCGCTCGCTACCGATCGTTGATGCTGCATTGTCTGGACCGCCCTGCAGGAGGAGCGGCAGGCGGGCGGGCGTCCCAGCAGCAGCAGCGAAACGAGATGAGGTGCTGATGGCGCGCAGCAAGGGCGCGCGCCGGCGTGACTAGCCCCCCCGGTCGTGGACAATTGCACTTTCGGCGCTTCTCGTGCTGGCAGGCCGGTCGGATGTTGCAACCGTCGGGCTACCAGAGCCCGCCGACCCCTGTCGAGAGACGCGTAAAATACGCCAAAAGTTGCTTGCTGCTGCTGCTGCTTGCTTTCGCAGAAGATGTTTGCCGTGGGCCCTTGTGTATGGGGTACGGAGTACGGAGTACTCGTGCAAGTCGTGCTCTCAGGTTATGATGGGGTCCCGCCACTGAGCGCCAGCAAGACCAGCCGCTTCCGGACGGCAGCCGTGTCGGGTCAAGCAGACCTGAGTGGCCAGGTGACCAGATAGATAGATGTACGGGCCAGTTTGACAAAGCCTGACAACCAGGTGCCTTTTCCCTCGTCCCACAGCGGCGGATGCGCTTACTGTGTACCCGTTGCTGCATCCGGTGCCGAACCACGCGAGATTGAGGCCCAGGAATGTGGTCCAGTTACTACACATAGTGTATGGGCGACAAGGCGACGAGGCGACGAAACATCGAAGGTGACAAGAGGCGCACATTGTGGTTAGGCCTTTCTGGCATGGCATTCCAGGGCCCTTGCTCGAACAACAACAAATCCACAGCAGCCCACAAATCCTGCAGGCCTCACGACCCCGGAAAAACCGAGCCAGTGGGGACGCTGGGACAGGGCCGGGGTAGCGTGGAATGGGGAGCTGGGGGCCCGGTCTGATGGGGTTCGGCCTTACCATGGCCTTATTCTGGGGCATAATCCTTCCTCACTTGCTGTTTTCGGACCGGCCTGTCCTCGGGGCGTGGGAACGTAGTAGGCCTCGTACTATGTAGTGTACATGGTACCCGGTAGGACGTGGGCTTGACTGGCTTGGAGGGCCCTGCCAGTCGCTGAAGAAGTGAAGCAGCAGCCCAGATCCCTCCAGTCTGCCCCCAAGTCCCCACAAACGCCACGCGACTCGGCGAGGCGATGGCAAGACTTTCCCCAGATTTGTCGATTCGCCGGGGGTGTTTCGCCTCCGCGCCCAGAAGGCTCTCGGACGGTGCGCTAGGGTAGAGCCTCTACCACCACCGCTGTAGTGTATCTGGCGTGACGATGCACCCTGCCTGCCTGCTTGATGCTGCTTGATGCTCACGGGACGAGCCAGTGTGATGATGCATGCCCTGCAAGCTGTCTGTCCGGCTGGCTGGTGCTTGCTGGTGCTCGCTGGTGCTCAGCCGCTAGGGGGTCGAGATGGATCGTTTGTTTCGAGCGAGTGGTCTGTTGAGTGCTCGGTAGTGGATAGCAGCTTGGACCATACGGCTCGAGCCTGGTCGACGTCGTCATTGACCAGTGCTCGCGTGGTAGAGGCTGGTTGGTAGAGGGACAAAGAGAGGATAGATCGTGAGCCGCGCCGGCGATCAATTCTTGGGAGGAGGCCGTTAGTGGTTGCTAGGAGGAGGAGCAAATGATCCGGGTGATGGGAGATGGGTGGAAGATGGTGGATGAATGAATGATTAATTGTGTTTGGGTGTTTTGGTCGGCGATGGTTGAGTCCGAGATGGTCATTCCAGTTACTGACATGACAGTATGTAGTATTTCTTGATTGGAACGGACTGAATTGAAGTGACTGACTGGCAACGCCTTGAATTGGTTGCCGTTTCTGCCGTTATCTGCCGTCCTGATGCCTTCCTGTCCTCGTCTTGCCTTCCTTCTGTTGTGAACCCATCCATGCAACATGCTGCTCTTGTCCTTCCTTCCACGGCACACAACAACAAACCCTCTGCCTTCTTCTGCCTGCCTCTTCGACCCCCTTTCCGTCTCTATTTTTTTCCCAACTACCTTTTCCAGAAAGATTAGATCCCTGCTCCCTGAACCCTGCCCTACCACCCCTGCTTAGATATCCCTGCCCCCTGCCGCTCCTGCAAGTACCCCGTACCCCATACCCCGGTCTGCTGGCTGTCTTGTTGCCAGTCTGCTTGCTGTCTTTCCACCTTTCCACCCCGTCCTGAGTCGTCCGCCGTTTCTCTGCATTTTACGAGCCACCTGGACCCGGCCATCGTATTTTACGCAGTATATTTCAGGTAAAAAGAGGAAAAGAGGGCTGAGATTACCCACTTGTACCCCCTACCCTTGTCATCCACGCCTCTTTGCATCCCCCCCCTCCCCTCCTCCCCTGCTTTCCCTTCTTCCATCTCCCAAAATTCCATCGTTGCACCGGCTCAGGAACCAGCTGGGGCAACGGGAAAGAGAGGGCAAGGGAAAGGAACAAGTCAAAAGTACGTACTCAGTGCTCGGTTGAGTCTTCCGTCCTGTACTTTTGCTACGGAGGACCCCGAGTTCATAAAAGGGTCCCGATATCCCACCACCCCCCCTTCACTGTCCTGCTGCTGCTACTGCTGGCTGTTGATCTGGTCTTCTTGTGGTTGCCTGCCTCATTCCACAACTTTCTTTTTCTTCTCTCACTTCCAACCCACACCACCCCACGACCGACCTTCCTCATCCACGAGGTCGTCGTCGTCGTCGTCGTCAGGCAGTGTCAGAGCTGACCTGAAGGAGAACAGCCCCACACTTCTCTCGACAAAAGAAGCGGAGGAAAACAACAAAGAGAAAAGAAAACTCGCCCGTCATGTCGACCGACGAGAAGCAGCACAGCCGCAACAACTCGGTCGTTGCGGCGGCCGGCCTGCACACCACCCAGGATGTCGAGCGCATCGAGGCCCCCGTCACATGGAAGGCCTACCTGATCTGCGCCTTTGCCTCGTTCGGTGGCATCTTCTTCGGCTACGACTCTGGATACATTAATGGTGTTTCCGGCTCTGAGGTCTTCTACAAGGCCGTCGAGGGCCCCAACGCCACCGCCCTCACCGATTCCAACCTGTCCCTGATCACGTCCATCCTCTCTGCCGGTACTTTCTTCGGGGCCCTCATCGCTGGAGACGTCGCCGAGTTCATCGGCCGCAAGTGGACCGTCGTCACTGGCTGCGTCATCTACATCCTCGGTGTCTGCATCCAGATCGCCACCACGCCAAACTCGTCTGCCCTCGGAACTATTGTTGCTGGTCGTCTGATTGCTGGTCTTGGTGTCGGCTTCGAGTCCGCCATTGTCATCCTGTACATGTCTGAGATTGTGAGTAGTCGCCTAGTCGCCCACCCGCCCTCTTTTACGCCCCCCGTTTTGTTTCTTCCTTTTTTTTCCCACTGCCAAGCGCGGTCCAGAGCTACGGCTGCTAGCCTGCTAGCCTGAGCACCAAGCTCGGAGTGGAGGAGGGGAGGGGGCGGGAGTTCACGCACACGGTTGATCTGTTTGGTTGGTCCCTTTCGAGAAGAGGACAGGAGCGAGCTGAAGCTGACATTCTTTTCCCCTCCGCGCAGTGCCCCCGAAAGGTCCGTGGCGCTCTGGTCGCCGGATACCAATTCTGCATCACCATTGGTCTGCTGCTCGCCGCCTGCGTCGTCTACGCCTCTCAGGATTACCCAGACACCAGGGCCTACCGCATCCCCATCGGCATCCAGTTCCCATGGGGCGTCATCCTCGGCGTTGGTCTGATGTTCCTGCCTGACTCGCCTCGTTACTTTGTCAAGCGTGGCCGCCTCGACCGTGCCACCGACTCCCTGTCCCGCCTCCGCGGCCAGCCCGCCGACTCCGAGTACATCCAGGTCGAGCTTGCCGAGATCGTCGCCAACGAGGAGTACGAGCGTCAGCTCATCCCCAACACCACCTGGTTCGGCTCGTGGGCCAACTGCTTCAAGGGCTCCGTCTTCTCCGCAAAGTCCAACCTGCGCCGCACCATCCTCGGAACCTCCCTGCAGATGATGCAGCAGTGGACCGGTGTCAACTTCATCTTCTACTACTCTACCCCCTTCCTCCAGTCCACCGGCGCCATCAGCAACACCTTCCTCATCTCGCTCATCTTCACCCTCGTCAACGTCTGCTCCACCCCGATCTCCTTCTGGACCGTCGAGAGGTTCGGCCGCCGCTCCATCCTCATCATTGGCGCCTTCGGCATGCTTGTCTGCCAGTTCCTCGTCGCCATCATCGGTGTCACCGTCGGCTTCAACCACACCCACACGGACCCCAGCGACCCCGAGGCCTCCATCGCCAACAACATCCCGGCCGTCAACGCCCAGATCGCCTTCATCGCCATCTTCATCTTCTTCTTCGCCTCCACCTGGGGTCCCGGCGCCTGGATCCTCATCGGCGAGATCTTCCCCCTGCCCATCCGCTCGCGCGGTGTCGCCCTGTCCACCGCCTCCAACTGGCTCTGGAACACCATCATCGCCGTCATCACACCGTACATGGTCGGCGAGACCCACGGCAACCTCAAGTCGAGCGTCTTCTTCGTCTGGGGCGGCCTCTGCACCTGCGCCTTTGTCTACTCGTACTTCCTCGTCCCCGAGACAAAGGGCCTGTCCCTCGAGCAGGTCGACCGCATGATGGAGGAGACCACCCCGCGCACTTCGGCCGCCTGGAAGCCGACCACCACCTTTGCAGGCGGGCTGGACCACCACGGCGTGTCCGACAAGGGGCTCGTCGAGGCCGCCGAGCACCGCAACTCGGCCGCATAAGCGCACTCCCCGGGTTTTGGGATGCGAAAGCAAGGATGTGAGGGATCTACGGACCTATAGCATTGGAAAGAGAGAGAGACAGAGAGGACCTAGTGGATACCCCCCCAATTCTGTGTATGTTTGGGGAAAGTGTAATACCCAGATATGTGGGACATGAATGAAGAGACAGGAAATTTTCACGCCGTAACCATTGCGATCTTGATTTTAATATGATGATGGAATCAATTTTATTTTCTTTCCAAGTGAGCACGGCGTGATTGAATTGAACTCGAGATTTCCATTGTACATAGCAAACACACTTGCATAAATATATTCTTTGTACAGAGAGGATTTTTAACCATTGGAGCATGAGAGCACGATGGAGAATCAGGCCTCTACTGCCGGGTCCTGACCGGACGTGGCTCAGATACCCAATGCATGATGCTGGTTCTGTCTTCTTGGCTATGTCATATCCATGGATCTTTGATAAATGGCCTTTCTCGCTGTGTGTTTTGATATAAACTGAGGCTGTAGTGGCAGGAGATCGCGTAGGTCACTGACTTAAGCACCGTTTCGACTTCTTCACCCGCTGGCCGGCTGGATGACTGGCCGGCCGGCCGGACGAGTGCTCACTGCCAGCCTGCGTGCACGCCTGGGGTTTCACAATGAAAGCTAGCTGCATTACCACAGTCAGCAGGTACCTCAGTCCGATGCCGAGATATGGAAGCAAACATCCAAGCGGCGGTGCCCATCGTCGGTGCCGCCCTGACGGCGGGCAAAACGCCAGCGGTGTAAGGAAGGTAGGTGGATAGTCGGCGTCATCTAGCATCTAGCATTGTGTGCGACAGCCAACTGCAAGGGCACGGGCACCGGCACGGCACGGCACGGCGACTTGGCTTGTACATCACTTGCTCGTGCGTGCGTTTGGTCGTCGCCTTTTCCATGAGGGGGCTTGAAGGGAGGGAGGGGTCAGCGTGCTGGTGAGCTGGTGGGGTCGCAGGCTGGGTGGGCGGTGGCGGGGTTTACTAGAGACATTGTCAAACGGACGTTATTGCTTTTTCGTTGCTCCCTCCCTCCGACCCTCGTGTGTCTTTTCTTTTTCCTGTAGCATGTTATGTCTTGCATGTCTTGCTGTTGTGGCTGGCTTTCGGCACGGGTTGCCTGTCAGTATACCTAGGGTGTCATGTTTCCCTTGCCCGTCGGGAACCCCTGTGGCGGCGATTTCGGGAACTACTAGCTAGCTAGCTGTCAGGTAATTAACTTCGAGATTGGGTCGGATTGGTGTTCGGAAGAGGAGATATTTGTGCACGGTGATGGGGCTTGTCTTGGGTTGTAGCTGGGCCGAGAGGTTTGCTTATTCTGGGATGGGGAGGTACCTAGGGTAGGTGTGGTTACTATTCCATCTATGAGAATAAGTCGTGGCATTGGGGACTCTTACACGCTGCTAAAGGTCATGCCGCAGATTTCGTAAATTCGGATATGTTGTTGGCCCTGTTCAGGGACCTCAAACATCGAAGTCGGATATCCTAGCAGCGAAGAGTACACGGGCCCCTTGCTTAATTACACACTTCTTGCCCTGACCAGCACTGTATCGAGCGGTCAGAGGGGTGGAGGGGTTTACTTAAGTAGTTGAAGAAGGCTGAAGTCGGCGGAGGCAGATTAATGCTGACCAAATCAAAGAACTATCCCTTGTCACTCGTGCCGGACTCACACTGCCTCGTTGCGATCCACATTATGTATCATCCGCAAACTTCTTCCCTGGAGTCCCAATCTACAGAGTCATCGCTCCCATCGCCTCCCAAACCAACCCAACAAGAGCCTCCCCTTGTGGTCCCCCACTTCTTTTCTCCTGATCTGTTTGTCGGTCCACCTATCCCCTCCCACAGGCATGCGCCGCCAGAGCTTCCCATCATCGCCAGCAAGCTCTGCAAGATCCTTATGGATACCGCATTCTGCGTGAGACCGAGGCGCATGTGATCCGTGACTGTGCCTGTGGCCGGCCGGCCATGGGCGGCTAGGAGATCCTGACCCCGGGACGGGTTGAAAGCGCTGTGAATGTCGCCCACAGGTTGTCGGTATTTTGATATGATATGTTCTGCAGCGACACCCTCCAGGGCAGAGGCGATGAGGCGGCGAGCGTCATCATCCTGCGCGTCTAACGATGGCACTCAAATATCGGGGACATATTGGAAGGGTCGCATGGAGCAGAGGCGGGATACCTGGCTAGGTAAGTAGGTATTCTCTGGGGTTTATAATGCTGCTAAGGAGGTAGTTAATCTACTATCTGAGACTGGTTCCTTGAGCATTTACGACCGTGTGAAGAGACAGACCCCCGCAGCTCTGTTCATCTTCTTCATTTTTGAAATAAATAAATAAAGAGACTCGTGACCGGATTAAGAATGAAACGAAATAGGGAGTAGCACGTGTGTAGTTACTGGCTCAAAGTTTGAAAGCGACGCGTCTAGGTCGGTGTGCATTGTGCGTTGCATTTTATAAAGTGCATTCAAAATCTATAATTTCCTCATGTGCGTGGTATAACTCTGCACTCGTATGTCGTGCACGTGGGGTAAATGCATAGTAAAGGTTTTGAGTTCTCACCTAGCTTGATATATGTAAACGAAAGGCAGTTTTAACTATGATGGGGATAATGTCTTGAAGTGGAGATTTTTGCATCCAAAATAACGACTTCACGGATGCGACAGCGGGATTCCAAGATGGCATTTCGTCTGAACTTAGTAAGCCCCAGGCTGTGCACGACTACCTTGGTGCACGTCAAGTCTTGCCCCCATGTTAGCGGAAAACAAAAGTTACCCCCCCCCTGGTTAATATATTAACTTAAAAATTATATTAACTTAAAATTTGTAAATATATTAAAATTATATATAAATATATATATCTTATTAATTACATAATATAACTATTAATAATACTATTATTATTGCTTTTAAAACTACTATAATATAGCTTTTATTTATATAATTATAAATATTAAAATTTTATTTATATTTAAAGCTATTATTATTAAATAAATAGCTAAAAGCTAAATTTTAGTATAATTGAATTATAATTAAATAACGTGGTTTATTAGAAAGTAGATTATATTAGGAAGTAGATTAATTTTTTAATATTTGCCAACTTCAGCCAACCCCAGCACCTCCCT